>PVKA01027845.1:0-30064 GCA_004027165.1 Ctenomys sociabilis | reverse complement strand
CTATCCTTTTAAAAGACTGTTGGGACCTTTAGAGCACTTAATCTATCATTTCACTATGCTTCCTCCTCAGTTCAGGCCTCAGTTCAGAGGCCCCTTCCCCCTCCTCCTCAAGACATCTTTGATGACCACACTAGGAACACTGCCTGCAAAGATCCCACTTAAGAGCCCCAAGCCTCCATTACACTACGTGGCTTTCTGCCTACCACGTCTAGTCCCTATTTAACCACGGGACACAACACTCCAGCCCCACAACTTAAAGGAGCAGAGGTTTATTTTAGCTCCTGGGTGTGTGGCAGAAAGAAGATGACCCAGGGCCATCGAGGAGAAAGGCTAGTGTGCTCAAGCCTTATCAGCAAGGAAGTAGAGAGCAAAGAGAGAAGACAGGGAACAAATACAGCCTTCTGGGGCTGGTGAGATAGCTTGGCAGCATAAGCGCCTGCCTGGCAAGTACAAGATCCTGAGTTTGATCCCCAATACCACATGCTGTGCCATCCGGGGAACCCCAGGCATGCCTTGCCAGCTCCAGAACTGGGTGTAGTGGACCCAGGCATGCCGGTAATCCCAGGACAGGGAAACTGAGCCAGGAGGACCACAGTGAGTCTGAACTGTGTAGCAAGACCCTGTGCTAAAAATAAACAAATACATAAAATAATTTTTTAAAAAACACACTGTTGTGGTCACATTTTCAGCACCCCATCTGCAGCAAGGCCCATTTCCTGAGAGCACACTCAGCCATCTGACTCATCAATGGGCGAGTCCAGTGAAGTAAAGCCATAGTAATATGCCGAGCTGTGAAAGGCTCAAGTCAACAACTTCTGACATTGCCAGTCCTATAGATAACCCACTACTATTATGGACTACTGGACTATATTGGATTATTTTGCTGAATTCACTCATCTACAATGTTTAAATGGCAATGGAATACCTATCTCTTAACAAAATTAAACAAACAAAGGAGATACAAAAAAAGGACCATTTTGTATCTGTATATACAAAATAGGATAGATATAGATATACAGCTACTTTCTCTTAATTCAATGAGAAGAAAGATTTGTACTAATAGTATTTGGACAGGATATCATGTCTGCATCTTGTACTATAACCACTAAGAAGATAATAATATACAATGTATTAATTATTGAAACTATCCTATTAATCAGTTTTGGAACTGTCTCGTTGCTGTTTCTGAATAGTATATATGAGAAAAAAAAAAAAAAACTTCTAACACTGCCAGTCTTACAGAAAACCCACTACTATCACGTGTACTACAGGACTATTTTGGAAGATTTTGCTGAATTCACACACCTATACTATTTAAATGACAAAACTAAACAAAAAAGGGTATACAAATGACCATTTTGTATCTGTATATTTAAAACAATTAGGATAAATATACACTTACATTCTCTTAATTCAATGAATAGAAAGATTTCTTCTAATAATATTTGTAAACGATATCATGTCTGCGTCTTGTACAATGAATAACCATTAAGACAACTATATGCAATGTATTAATTATTGAAACTGTCCCACTAATTTGATTTGAAACTGTCTCTTTGATAAGTTTCTCAATAAAATTATGGAAAAATATAAAATGAAAAGAATACAGAGCTGCACAATCCAATCACTTTCTACACACATGAGAACTTGGGAGATCATCTTACCTCTACATTGTTACACACTTAAGCAATACCAAAATACAGTTCCAAGAAAGCACAGATCCCATCTGTCTGGTTCACATGCCACATCATGATTGCTGCAAATAAAAATATCGTAACAATAATTCATGTTCCACAACAATTTCCACAGGTTTGGGGAACATATTTGGGGACTATGACTTTACAGCTCAGAAAACTAAAGCCCAGAAAGGTTATGGAAGCTGTCCCAGGCCTCACAGGTCAGGAGAACAGAGCCACACGGAAACTCAGGCTGGCCACCCCCATAGGGCATGCTCTCTACCAGTATATGTTGTCGCTTCTCTATAAAACTGTTATTCAAATAATCAGGATACTACCTGTTTCTTAAAGGAAGACTTTGACCAAATCATGAAGAGGCAAAAAAAAAAAGAACCCTCAAACTCAAAAATGGGATTAATAAGCTAAATAAAAAATTAAAAATATAATGGCAATAGCCATGGGCTACCTGTAAGGAAGAGAACAGTACAAAATAAATAATTAGCATAATATGAACACAAAAAGAGAAGGCTAAAAAGAAGAATGTAAAATAGATTCATAGAAAGATAACCAAAAAAAGAGGAACAGAGAGTTGAAATGTAAGTACTTCTCATGAAACCAGCTGCTCACAATCCTAGCTACTCTTCGGTCAAGATGGGAAACACTTTGGCAATATGAGAGGATCATATCTCTATCCCTGCTCCTCTGTTCCTTTGACATTCCTGTATGCAAACTTTCCTCATGCTGTTCTCCTGACAAAGGACACAGCTCTTCCTCCTCTGCACAGTAAGTTTTACCAAACTCTGAGGTTTAGATTTCAATACCTTTCTTTACTACAGCAAACAAGGTAACAGAGCATGCACAGCATATGTTTATATCACGTACCACTATTTATTTTTCCCATGTTTACTGTCATCTTGCATTAGGCTCAGTCTTCAGGAAGGCAACTTTGTTTTATACATCTGTTCTTTCTCCTCAAAATAATACAACACTTTTGAAATAAATTAGAGTGCAAAAAAAAAAAAAACAGATATTGAAGGCAACAAGAATTCTACACATGTTAAATTATTTAATATTTGGGACAGTATCACACAAAACAAAGGAATCACATTTCTATAGAACATGTATAAGAATTAGCCATATTTCTTTAAATCTTCACATCTTTCCTAGCCGAAGAAGAAAAAACAGAAACAATCCTAGCCATTACTAATAACTAATCACATTCCACCGTTTTGTGCTCGCTAATACACCTAACCAGTGATTTTGTCTGCTTCCAAAACATCCTTAAAACCCAACCCTTTGGTGAGGCTGCAGTCAGTGTGGACAGAGCTCGACTGTGTGCCTGCGGACGGCCATGCCGTACACACCAGTTTGGTCGGCCTCCTCACCTGCGGCCGTTCTCAGGCAGAGCATCTGGAAGTCCAGCTCGCTCGGGAGGACACTTGCACATCAGACGACCAGTCAGAAATGTCGAAGGAATTCAATATCACTCTGCATCGTGGCTTATAGATTTGAAATATTCTGTTTCAAATTCTGAATTTTACCCAAGCTCTTGGCACAGGGTTGCCAGATTAACAAACAAGAGATGTCTGTTTCAACTTGAAGTTTAGAATAATAATGCATGATATTTTAGTATAAGGACACCATGCAATACCATGTAGGACATCATTATATTAAAATATTCATTTTTTATCTGAAATTTAAAATTAGACTGGACAGCCTGCATTTTTTCTGGCAACTGTAAGTGACAGAATTCAGACGTCATATTTCTGGAACCATCTCTACTGCGCATTGATGTCAGAGTGCTTTTGTAAAATGCTTCCTGGCTAAGCCAACCCCCCTCTCTTAATCTGGTTGCTTGTCCTAGCTCTGTTCCTACCGGACATTCTTCAAATGAGTTCTGATTGTCTCTTCAGATTTTGCCCAGCTCAGCTCTCTGTCTTAAAGAGCCAAGTCCCCACCAGTATTTTCTACACATAAATTACACTGAGAGCTTGTGAGAGTCTACCCCAGGCTCCAGGAGTGAAAGCGAGGGCAACAAGACAGATGATCAGTCATCGAGAAGAGGGAAGTGACACACGGGAAAAAGCAGTGAATATCTTCTGGGGGGCCCTAAGTTTGGAGAGCACTGATCAGTGCACTTGATCAGTGCAGAACAAAAGGCACAAGCTGAAAGATCCAGCTTATGCTCATTTTAGCCCACATAATTCAATTATCCGTGGTCCTTTAATCATGTCAGTTCACTGCCCAGACTTAATCAGGATACTACCTAAAACCTTTCTATGTGATTTCTCTTGAAAACACCTTACTCGGCCAGTCTGTGCCTGCATTCCTGCAGATCCCCACAATCAGCCATCCCAAGTCCTCCTTTCCATCTAAAGAGGTTCATGAGCCAGTCAGGCAAACTGCGCCTCTTGGGTCTCAACCACCCACTGTGCCTACTAGTTGCTGCCTATTGTCCTATCTGGACAGTTGTGCATGTTCACTTGGATATAACACAAGCCAAATCTCAAACAATATACAGTATTTTACACATGGGATGAGGGAAAAAGTCTCAAGGAAAATATGTATTGAGTTATAAATCAAGAGCAAAATGTAAGGCTTAGAACCCTGAAAGTATTACATATTAAATGAACAGTATTACATTCAAACTCAATGGGAACAAATACAGTACTTTAACTGTTACCAAAGCACTGATAAATGCGGCCAATTCTCTTTATTCAAAAGAATTGCAACACATTTTTTTCCTACCCAAAACATAAGTATTTGTAAATTGTACAATCTGTCAAAACTTGAAGTCAACCTGAAGCAAAGTATTTAAATCAGCAAATCTTCATGTTGAAATTCACTGACCTACATATTACATATTAAAGGATGTAAAGAGACCCTGTAATGAACTGTACCAACAGAAGACATGGCAAACACTGCACAGAGCATCAGGGCACCTGGCAACACAGGACATGGGGACAGTACACTACCTCCTATCCATTCAGCGACTGCATCAAATGCTCATAAAGGTTCTGTTACTCGCTGTGCTAAATCAGGGGAGATCCTGGCTTTTTCCAGAGGGAATTCATATAACAAAACAATTAAAATTTTCCAACTTGTCTAAAGAAACAAACCCAATTATTCTCTTTTATTATAGTAGCTGCATACAATTGATTGAGTTCATGGTTCAGGACATGGCGTGGTTATCTGTTTTCTTGTTTCTAAATAATCATAACATCATTTTTAAGAGGATCCAGCCACAAACTGTAGAACTGTACCAAAAGCCTGGTTTTCTTATTTTCTCTCCCTTGTTAGTCTATTTTTTCCTTCATTCCTGTCCTTTCCTATGCTTTTAGTACCAGGGTCTAATCATAGTACCACGTATCTTTCTGCATCACAGGAAGAGTATCTGGTGAATGCAGTCATTCACCTGTGAGGCTCTCCCACACTTAGCAGCTCCTTAGTCGTCGTTGGTATTGGATTTTCGTTTTCCCAGGCTGAGTGACACAAGTGTCAGGTCCTGCTGCATAGCAGATACCATGAGAAATAGCATAGATGGCCTGGAAATGGGCACCTTCTTCTCTCCTAAGTACTAAAATCCTCAACTCCCAGAAAATTAACAGTCTAAATGTAAACACCACCTCAGAGAATTTTCTGTATCATCTCACACTCTTTTCCTCCACTTTTAACCGCCTCTTTTTGCCCCATCATCAACACAATCATTTCCTTAAAGCTTCACATTCTAAATATCAAATTAGCATTACATTTATATTATTATATTGTCTTGATTATATTGGTAATATTCAGTTAATGTTCTGATTAAGTGATTTAGCACTGTTAATTCTATAATAAACATTGCTACTTCTTCTTTCCTCCTATTTTAAGCATAAACATCAAAGAGAAGAAGTGGTGTGTATTCATTCCATCAAGCTAGAATAATATCATAGGTTTGGAAGTTACATGCTTGAAATAATGAAGGGTCACAGCTCCTCCAGGGTTCTAGGTGAGACCCCTTCCTTGTGGAGGGCACACCCAGCAGCTCTCCTTGAAAGAAGAGCGACTGTCTCCATTTTCACTGAGCCTGATCCTATTTCCTTTTATTGTTATGTAGAGAGCTGGCTAGGACTTCTGTTTATCCTTCAATTGGCCTTAAGCAATGTGTATTGGTCTAGCTGAGGTGCTGGTGATAGTCTTTGAAGGTGGCATGCGTGTTTCCCTGGTAAGCCTGCTGCTCCTTAACGTGAGCCGGGTGGAGACAGGACGGTAGAGCTAATGCTCCACGCTGCCAGCTGGGATCAAGCCTGGAGACAGAGGCTATAACTTCCTGGGGCTTGAAAGACTACACCAAAGCTGAAGCCCTAGACTTCCCAAAACATTAAATACTATATAATGCAGATTACTCTCTCTGCATATCCTCTCTGCATATGGCAGAGGTAAATTTAGGCCCCACACCTAGCTCAGCTCACAGTAGTCACCTACTTCCCACAATTCTCAGTCCTCAAGCCACTCCCTCACTGAATAAAAAACCGGGTGAGGCCTTGGGTCGCCCTCTTGGTTCCGGAAAGCCATCTTCGTGGCTGGACCTAGACTCCCCGATGATTAAAAATATAATTTAGTGTCCTCATTTTCGCCATGGGCTGCAAGGAAAGTGGTAGATTGGAATCAACTTGATGGGATTCCAATAACGTAACTTTGGGATTACAAATATTGGCTTTTTGGATTGAGACGAGGACCAGGAAGTGTCTCCTACACTTCCTCACCTCTCCCAGCTCCTGATGGCTGCCCTGACACTGATGGGCTTTTGGGTGCATCATTCCAACCTATGTCTCCCTCTTCACATCATCTTCTCCTCTGTGATCTTTCTGATTCTATCTTACAAGGACATCTGCGACGGTAATTACAATTCACTAAATAATCCAGGGTACCTGTCTTAAGGTTCTTTATGTAATTATATTACCACAGGCCCTAAAAAAAGCCTTAGTCTAAGAGAACAGGATGATAGTTACCAACAAAAGATATTAGGACTTCATCTCTTAGGGTGGCCATTATTCAAACTACTGCAAGATGAGGAGTGCTACATGTGAAAGTTTTAGTTGGTTGAGACAAATAAGCTCCCCACTTGCTAGCTTTCAATTACATACTGTAATAGGGACAGTTCAGTCTTACTAAATGGGCCTTAGTTGTAACAATCTCCCTTAGCACTTAGTAGCTGAAAGATTCAAGAGTCTTAATTTGGAGAATCACCTTGATGGCAAAGTAAATTAGATTCAATTAAGAAATTATTCAGTGGATAAACCCATGCCTCTCAGACTTATTGAGGCTGTAGTTGAGAAGAAATTTTATGAATGGGATAAAGCTCCATTGTAACAAAACAATAGAGAGAAGGATAAAATACTATTTTGAAAGGCAATTCCCTCATGACAATCTGCTTGGATGAAATGAAAGGAAAAAGTGACAACAAAATTCCTTTATGGGGACACAAAACAAAAACAATGAGTTAAACATTAGTACCATATAACAGCAAAAATCTACCACAATGTTTTTAGACATAAGGAAAAAGAACTAAAGATAGTAAGTTTGGAAATGAAATTCATTTTTTAGAAAATTGAATGAATATAAAGTTTATGACACTCAAGTTTTATCTAAGAAACACAGGTGCAATCATTGACAGACAACTGAAAATATGTGCATGCCAGAAAGAGAAAGGGATTTAATTTATTATCAGAAAAACAAAAGCAATAAGAAAAACAATTCTAAAGTCAAACCGTGACGATATATTTTAAAGGCTGTTTGTTGACTTGGTTACATTAATTTTAAAATAAAACAAAATATGAACTCTTTCATTACCTTAGACAGGAAATACAAAATTAAGAAATGTTACTATTTTATAAAGATTTCACCAAAGAAAGCAATCTCATCACAAGAGGTTAGAAGTACTCATTAAACTACACTGAAAGGTTACCTAACAATTTGCAGCCCTCTCTCCTTCATAAAACACACATACTTCAGAAAATATACTCAAATATTTTGGAATCTGATTTTTTTATCCTTTAATTTACATCTCATCTAAATTTGGAGCCTAGAAAGATAATCCGGTAATAATATACTCCTTTCATCATAAGCATGATGTTGACAACACAAAGCAGATGCCACTAGAAAAATATCTTACAATACACACAGTAAAGAAATTCAAAGATTCATTACAGTGGAAATATTAGCTAACATTTGCTGAGTGCTCATGTTTGGTCAGGTACCTTTAAATTCTATTATTTCCTTATATCTTCACAGAAATCTTAAGCGAAAGGCACTATCTGCACAAAATTTTTCAGGAAATAAAAATGAAGTCCAAAACCCTGGAACAGAAGTTTCACAGCCAAAATGCAAACATGGGCAATCAACAAAATTCTATCCACTGCCATTGCTGTGTGGTAGCTCCTGTCACAGACCAAAACCCAGTGGGTGCTGTGCACCAACCTAAGCATCTCACACACGGATGAACATACTCCGCACAAGCTTCGTGGGAGTTGCTAACATTACCAAACTCAGCTATGAACACTACAAAATAAAAACAGTAACTTGCCCAGGGTTATACATTAGCAAATGATAAATCAGCATCTGTACCTAACAAGGAAGAGTTGACAGCATAGTTAACAACTGCCCCAACAAAAAGACTAGCGACTCAGGTCACTAGTAAAACTCTCTGATCCAGTACAAAGGAGGAACCTAGGCATCTCTCTACCTGTTAACAAACAGCTACCGTAAACTTCCATCTCTCATGACTTTAATGCAATATATGTCTGTCTATCCATCTATCTCTCTATCAGTCTACTTTTGCAAGGAGAGGATTAAGAAATATGATCACTTTTAATACATTTTAAGGTGGAAAAATGAGGGCCAGCCAAATAGCTCAGCAGATTAAAGTGCCTTCAAGCAGGAGCAGGGGCCAGGGCTTCGATCCCAGGCCTGCTGTGCTGGCCCCGCCCCCAGGGCACACTGAGACGTCAATTGAGTCTGGGCATTGTGGCAGCCCTCTGTAAACCCAGTTCTTGGGAGGCTGTAAACAGGCGATCACTATGAGTCCCATCTAGTAGTGAGACCCTGAACACCCTTCAGACCCTTCCCTAAAATACAAAAAAAAAAAAAAAGTGCAAAACTGGGCTGGGGAGACAGACAGCTCAGCGGTCTTAGTGCCTGCCAGGCAACTACAAGGCCCTGGAGTTCAATCCCCAGTACCACATGTCATGCTGGCCCCAGAACCCCAGGTGTGCCATGCCAGCCACCAAAACCGGGTGTGGCGGTGCATGCCTGTGATCCCAGTGCTCAAGAGGCTGAAACAGAAAGATCACTATGAGTTCGAGCTGCATAACAAGACCCTGTAGCAAATATATAAATAAATAAATAGCTTTTAAAAATAAAGGACAAAACAGTACTCATTCTTCTAATGATATAATAAGGTTAAATATAGAGAACGAACTAAAAAGAGGCATCCAAAGGAAAGTCACTTTCCCATAGCTGCCTGTGTTGGGTCAGGTATGTACACCAAGAGAGCCATGTAACTGGCAGTCTTCACCCAAAAGGACACCTAGTGCACATATGAAGAGACAAACAATACAAAGATGTCCATGTGTGCACCTGTGTGCTACCCTTCCATTTACCGTGTGAAATGTCACAAAGACATAGAGTTGTGTTGCTTTGCACAGCAAGTACACACAAAGTTGTTGTTTCCTTTGGTTCTTGTGAGTTAAGATCTAGAGTACAATTAGATCAACCACTGCTTATTTTCATTTTTGAGTTGCCATTTAATAACTGTAACAAGAAATAAAACTTGTAGGGAGAATACAGTACTGATGGTGCACAAAGAAGAGCAGAAACAAAAAAAAAAGGTTCAATTATGAATAAATCCTTATGATTTTCTTCCTGTTTCACACATACACACATGAACACAAACAAGAAAAACAAAAGGATGCTCTGAACTGTGTTTCAAATAAAATTTCTGCAAAAATTCAGGGTCACAAAATTATAATAGGAGAGAAAAAGAATTCACTCAGTATTTACTCAGAAAATTCATTCCAAGCCAGGCATGGTAGCACATTCCTGTAATCTTAGCACTCAGGCGGCTGAAGAGGGGGAGCACTGCAAGTTCAAGGCCAGCCTGGGCTACAAAGTGAGAACCTCTCCAAAAAAAATTTTTAAATATGTCACCCATAAAAAGGCCACAATTTTTAACAATATGTTATTTTAATTCCTTAAATTTTTAAGTTTTAAATTCTCAACTATAATTTTTAATAGTTTATTGGATTTCTTTAAAAGGAATAAAGCAATTTAGAAAATTATTTCCCCCCCCCAAAAAAAGAGGCAGATAAAATAAAAAGAATTTTGGACTAATATGACATAAGTGTACATAAATACAGACTGTTTAAGTTTATTAGATGAAAAGAATTAACACTGTCATGCATATGCACCAAATAACATAATGGAAGTAGTCATTATATATCACAAACATGTACTAATAAAAAGCGAACAACAAAAACATGAAAATAAAAATAAGTTTATTAGATGTGTTTGCTCCTCATCTCTTGCTCCTTGTTTTGCTACTACCAGTCAGATATCATTTATTTTCAACATTGTCCACACCAACAACTCTACCACCACAGGAAAATTACGGTCATGATCTGACAGCAGACATGTATGTCAAAGAATTTTCTTGCATAATTAATACTTTTAAGGGCCAGCGGTATAGCTCAGTGGACTGAGCACTTGCTTAGGTAAGCGCAGTGGCCAGGGTTTGATTCCTGATTCTGCATGCCTCGCCAGCCCCGCCTTCGGGTGTGCTGAGCCGCTGAGTCGGGCGTGGTGGCGCGCGCCTATAACCCCAGCCCTAGAGAGGAGAAAGCAAGAGGATCGCTATGAATGTGGGCTGCATAGTGAGACCCTGTACCAAAAAAACAGAAAGAAAAACTTAAAAAAAAAAATACTTTTAATGTCTATACAATCAACTTAGGAGAATTTAACTGCCATCAATAATCATTACAGTTTACAAGCAGCTGTGTTCAAGGCCTAAAACATGTATCAACATCTTGGAAATAATATTATCTATATAAGGATAAATAAAAATCCAAATCATAAAATATTCAGCTGAGAAAAATGAAATAGGAACCCACAGAGTTTTTGCAGAAATAACTCATGAATAAAACATCTGCAGTGCTTCAAAAGGAATCAATCATAATAAAAGCTTCTATGACTTAGGATAATATGCATGTATTTAAACTTTTCTTTTGATAAATGACCAAGTATCATCAAAGCCTTCCATATTCATTGAAACTTACTGACAGTCTAAGGGCTGACAACTTCAACACTTCCTACGCATGGTAGGGTATGAAAGGATAAAAATCACTGCCCTATATGCAGAAAAATGAAATAAAACCAAAAAGGAGATCTGCAGAAATATCTAACTATTTGGGGGGGAAAAAAAAATAAAACTTTGGCTACACATGTCCATTCACCATATTGCACATAAAGATTAATCCTAACTACTGAAAACAAGGCTATGAATTCATGTAACAGAAGGCCACTCAATACACCATTATTTACATTTTGCTTACTCTCACAAAGGAATTCAATTTAATGTACAATAAAAAGGCACATTAAATTAAAGCTGATAAAACAGAAGTTGGACACAGTAGTTATAAAACCAGACTTTGGTCTGAAATATTTCAAGAGCGGAAACAGAACCAGCTGGCTACTTTCATTGTGATTCTTCATTTTCAAAACACTGAATCCTCTTCAATTCCCAGATTAAATTAGGAATCAAGCCTTTAGGAATCAAGCACAAAAGTGATTTATTGGCTATTGTACAACTAATTGCTGAAGAGTCTGACAGAGTGAATTATTTATTTTTGCTTCTCAGAGTAATTAAGTCCGAGTTTCACCTGCTTTGCTAGTGACAGGGGGGGAAGGTGCTTATCTTTCAATTAACTTGGACAGGAGGGCAGGCAGACAGCTCAGCTAGAAGCTGTGTCCTTTGGTGTTTTTAGAAGACAAGAGATACTAAAAGACATCTCCTGCTATGTAATACTGGAATGTATTCTATGAAGAGTACATCGCTAACCACTATCATTCTTTTCATGATTTTATATAATACGACTTTTAAAATGCATTAAAACCTGTGATCCAGGTTGATTTCTAGCTTTAAAATGGCTCCTGTTTGTGGGGTCAAAGACAGACATGGATAACAGATCTGTCAGTTTTAGGAAAGTCCGCCCCTGCACCTGAGAATCTTGTTACAACAGACAGCCTGTCGAGCCTCACCCAGGAGCGCCTGGAGGACTCGGGGAAGGCCGCACATCTTGAAAGAGTGCCTCTGAGAAGGGCAAATGGGGAGTGGGGAAATGGAATACCACTGTCTTTGAAAACAGAATATATTTTTGAGTCCACACTGCATAAATTCTAGTGAGGGAATAAATGTCAAGGCCCATCACATGGGGCAGCGTTTCAACAGTTTTTATGATGCCCTGCTTACTTCTCTTTTGACTTTCAGATCATACCTAGAAACTGAGCCTTTACTGAAGACAGGGTGCAATCAATGCATGGATCGTCGTTCTAAGCAGGAATCTACTACCCGAAGGATATTATTCAATGACTTGCTCTCAGCCTAAACAGGGCTTCCGCAGGGGTCCCATAGGACTGACTCCAAGCCCTCCTTTACCATAGCTCTTCTAAATCAGATTCTGAGCATTTAAAAGAGCACACACTTATCAAACTTGTGAATAATACAAAGCTAAGAAGACAGACAACAAGAAAAACACTCAAAAACACAATAGATTAGATGAATCAAGCAAAATAGTGCAGATTCAATTTAATTCATTTCTAGGTTCAGAAAATTGACCATACAAGTACAAGATTTGACCTAGTAGCATTCTGTGTTTTAAAATAAGAAAAAAGACTTGGATATTTTAGTTGCCTTCAAGCAACAATATTATAGCTTCGCCAAATAACTACAGCCATCTGAAATTACATTTTAAAAGAATAATGCCTGGCTCAAGAAACACATTTCTATTCATTTTTTCTATTATGTACAGCTACAACTACATCAGGAATGGATAAATTCAGTTCTGGTTGTCACATTTCAGATCACAGACAAGCTACAATACACCTGGGGAAGGTGACAAAAATGTTAAATGAGTTTCAAAGCCAGATATAAGAAAGAACTAAAGGGTTAATAGCGCAACACACTGCGCACCTACTTAGGCAAGCACAGGGACCAGGGTTCAATCCCTGGCACATGTCACGCTGGCCCCGCCTCCTGGCACGCTGACCTGGCCACGGAGACTGGGTGTGGCGGTACACACTGACAATCTTCCTCAGGAGGCTGAAAACAGGAGGATCACTACGAGTCTGAGCTGCACAGTGAGACCCTGTACCAAATACAGAAAAAAAAAAAAAAAAACTAACAATAATAAAAAATAAAAAGGACTGAAGATGCTTACACACCAAGTACTACCCAAACTGCAACCCAAAAGCCACTTATTTATGGCAAAGTGGCAAGACTGCCATTAAACCCAAATACTAAGGTTTTAACTTAGAAAAAAGAATTCATTTTAATATATTTTGTCTTAGAACAAAAACAACATACACATCACTGGTTCTCCACCACTGTCTATGGAGAACACTGAAATTAAATCCTACAAGGTGCTTTATGGTGTCTGCTCTCTTTTTTATTTCCTAAATGCAGAGCTCTCTACTAAAATATCGCTTCAGTTATCCATTACTGTTAACTATCTCAAAACTTGCTCTCTCTGTCTCTGTCTCTATCTCTTTCTGTCTCTGTCTCTGTCAATCTGTGTCTGTCTCTGTCCCTGTCCCTTCCTCTCGTTCTCTCCCCGTCCTCACCTCTGTCTCTCTCCCTGTCTCTCTGCCTCTCTTGGTCTCTCTCACTCTATCTCTGTCACTGTATCTTTCTCTGTCTCTCTCTCTCTGTCTCTCACACAATCTGGGCTAAACTTGGCTGGACAGCTCTCTTGCTCTTGCTCATGGTAGCTAGGTGGCTACACTCAGTTGGCAGGCAGGCTGAGGACTGGACCCAGCTAAGAGAAGCGAGCTTCTCTCCCTTCTCTCTCCACATGGCTTATCCATGGTCTCTCCAAGTAATCTCTCCAGTAGAGCAGCCACAGATCTCTAATGACATCTAAAGGTTTGCAAGAGATTGGAGTCTTCATTTTAAACTGGCACTGCCACATTCTCTTTGCTAAAGACATAGAAAAGGACAAACCTCAATCACACAATACACGATAAAGGCAGACATGTATGGTCCACTGGAAACCATAAATGGTACTGATGGCCACTACTATCATCTTCCTCCTCCTCACTCAAATGATGCTCTCTGCTCTACCTAGGCCCATGCATCTCACCTTCCCATATCCTCAACCTGTAGCTTCTAGAACCTCGGAGACCACTGAATTCCTCTGTACCTCAGCCTCTTCTGTCTACAATCAATTTCACAACTTGGCTTTTACACCCTTACCTTACATGAAACCCAGTTATCAGAACACACAGGTTCACCACAGTCGCCACTAAGAAGCTGGACTCCAGACCACTCCTTCTTGGACGTGTATATGGAATCTCCCTCCATTTTTTCCTTTCTCAATTTTTTAAACTTGTGCTATATGTTTGTAACACACTGATCATACTCATTGTAGGGATCTGGTACACGTACATAACACACCTCGGTTCTTTATTTTCACCTCTATTTCTTCTTTTCTGCCAGCATCAGATTCATTTATTTATCCTCTAAGATTTTGTTTCTTCTTTCTCTATCAAGCCAGCTACTGACTGAAGATTTAAGGATTCTTTCACAGTCTTATCTTACCATCCCCCCATGTAACCTAACACCCAGCTGTCTTGATTCCTTGGCCTCCTCAGTTTAGCAACGTTCTCCAAGCCAGAGATAAGCTCACAATAAAGTTGGAATCATCAACCCAACTGACAAGTCACCCTTCCCTCATTCTCAGAATAACATAGTCCCCTCATCCAGCAACATATACAAATGATGCCATATATCCTACACTTTTTTTATTTTCTTTTTGACACCTCTCTTCCTCCACTTTCATTATGTCACCTAGGTGTATATTTGAGAGAAAACAGAAACCACGATGGCCATCCCCTCACCTTCCTGACAACACAGGAACATATTTGGCTGCAGTGTCTCCATCCTGACCACTCTCCTCCAGGAGACCCCTGCCCTCTGGTATTCTCAGCCCACTTCACCTCCCACCCTTAACTCTGCAGCCTTCACTCCTCCCATTCGTCTCTTTTCAGCACATGCTTCACATGCTTCAGGCTTCACAGCTAAATATCTATCTTCTCTCCACTCAGGAGCCTCACTTCTATTCATAGGTCTCCTAATCTACGCTAGTCTGGTTTCTACCCTCAACATCTGGCTGAGTCTGCTTCGGCTAAGGCTACCAGCGTCCATGCAGTATGCACCTCCAAGGGCAGCAGCACAAGGTGCAAGGAACCAGCCACCCTTCTTGGAACTCTCTCCCTTCAGCACAGAGACACCACTTCCCCCAAGATTTCTTCCTACTTCTCTGGCTGCTTCTTCCCATTCTCCGGTAGGAACACCAGCATCCTATGCTTCCACCAAAACTATGAACATCAGAGGTCTGAGGACATCAGCCCTCTCCTTTTTGTATGCATGGCCTGGGCAGTCACTCTCCACAACACCACTTCAAGTAACTAAATGCTGAAGATGCTGAACTGTACGTACCTACCACCCATGTTATCTCCTCCTGGCTCCAAATTACACATTCAACTGTCTTCCTAACATCTGACTTACAGCATCTAACAGAATCTCACTGGGGTCTCTAAGTCAGCACTTATGAAATACAAATCACCATCACTTACACGTCCATGCATGTTTGCAGCAGCACAATTTGTCATAACCAAATATTGGAGACAACAAAATGTGCAGTACACGAGGAATGGATAAAAAAGATGTGGTGTTTTCATACAATGGAGTATTGCTCAGCTATAAAGAAAGAAAAACTGGAGGCTTTAACAGGTAAGTGGATGCAACTAGAGGCTATACTAATAAGTGAAATACATCAGTCCCACACTTGTATACATCATATTTGGTTTCCTAGTGTAAGAACCTGAAAGAATAAATAAAATTCAAAAGGTGTAATAGATGTAGTAAAATGAAAAGAACTGAGCACAAGGAATAAGCAATGAAGAAAAGGGAAAGGTGAAAAGATAGGGGAAAAAGGGAGGGGGGAACATCATTTAAGTACATATACAAAATAGCTCAGATGATTCCATCAGTTTGTTGTTGTTTTTGGCGGAACGAGGGATTGAACTCAGGCCCTTGCGCTTGCCAGGGAAGCACTTATTCCACTGAGTCATAGCTCGGCCCCCTCCATCAGTTTTTGAAAGTAGTAGTTACTGTTTACAATTTTCACTTTGATTAACTATATGCTAACATCTGCAATCCAAACAACTACATAGGAGACAATAATGTGCAATACAAAAACCAGTCAAATATCTCTCATCTTGTTCTTATAAATGTGTACCATTTCTAATGTCTTATAAGTTATTATTATAGTCGCTTTAAAATAAATAAAAAGTACAAAAGACAAGAAAAAAATTATGGTTTATTGAAAGGAAGAGTTGGGGGCCAGGGGATGGCTCAGTAAAATAAGCACTTCCCTGGCAAGCACAAGGGCTGCGTTCAATCCCCGGTTCCACCAAAAAATAAATAAATAAATAAAAAGGAAGAGTTAATGTTTAATTATTTGACCATTCTTTCATATCTCTATCTGGTAATCTGAACAACAGATTTGATGATAAAAATACGTAATATAACAATCATTGTTAATTTTCTATTCTTGTTTTGAAATTCTGTACCATATGTATGGTTGTATGCTGCTCTGTTTCTGTCCTTGTTGTTTTTGCATTTTTTTACCCTTGAAAAAAATTTTTTTAAAAAATCAGCATTACTTACTAAACTTGCCTCTCCTTCAGCCTTTTCCATCTCCTAAGTGGCAAACTCACTCACCTAATTACTCAAACTAGATGGCTGGGAGCTACATTGGATTCCTTTGCCTCTTCTTTTACTTTTTAAACCTTTATTTTATTGGCACATATCTGCAGAACATAACGACTGTTCCCATGTGTGGAGTTGGTGCGTGTGCATGACAGCTCTTTATCTTTTCCTCCCCTCTCCTCCTCTCTCCCACCTCTTCATCTCTTGGTCCCCTTCTACTCTGCAGAAGAACCCACACCTAGGAGGAACTGGCTCAGCAGAGAGCTAAAGAAACCACCTCTCTGTATGTAGTTGCTTTAAAATGCAAGTCTAAAAATAAATAAATAAATAAAAAATAAAATGCAAGTCTACATGAAGCTTTTGACAGTATTTTTAGAAGGGTGAGCCTGGGCTAACCTTTTCCTCTTTCTCTAGCTGAACCTCAAGCCACCCATCTTTACTCCTAACTTAATTCTGGCTGCAAGGCCCTCCTTCAGCTCTTTCTTCAGCTATTCACTTTGATAAGATTTATCCCTCTGCCTGTTCAGTTCTCATAAGTGCATGCAACTTCTAGTTCTCTCTCCTCCAGGACCCAGCTTATAGGTCAATTTCAAGGGGGACTTACTGCCCAATCTACATTAACTTCTCTCTGGTGCTCTCATTCGTAGCACCTTGCACTAGAAAAATTAGAAATGATGTATTTATTAATATTCAATAATTTAATATCTACCTCATCCACCAGGCCAAGGGGCAGAAAGGTCAAATAGTAAATATGCTAGGATTCACAGATGCAGGCTTTATTGTTGTAGCAACAAAGCAGAAGAATGCATATGGCTGGGTTCTAATAAAAAAGAGGCAGTGGGCTGGATTTGTGCTAAAGGTTAGAGTTTACAGACTCCCATACTAGACTAACTTCCAGATAGGCAAGGGGCAACACTGTCTTACCCTAAATACCTAGATAGGTGTCTAATTATATAATAGTTACACAACAAATAGTGTTGAACAGACAGAATCTGAATTACTATTAGAATCCAATCCATTGCCTAAAGCTCTACAGATCAATAAGTGCAAGTAACAGGAGAACAGTTTTGGGCTCAGTGTAAGAAACAGCTTCCTAAAATCTCTACTAGCCCTACAGAATTACTATCCAGATAAGGAAATGTAACAGATGCGAAAGTTTTCTTATAAACTGAACAAAATGTGTGCTATTATGAATTACAATTAGGAATGACCAAAAATACACACAGGCTTCCTTTGAAGCCAGTTAAAGTTCCTGGGTTATTCAAAGTCTGAAGAACCATCTACAAGGACTGCTCCACCACAAGTTTTTGCACTGATACGCAGGAGGTCGTACTAGGAGGCCTACAATTTTAGGGTTCTAAGCCATCACTTAGATCCTACCCATGAAGCAGTTGCCCCATTAGCAGAGTGACCCATATTTGCAAGCAATTTATATGTCATCATATATCATGATTTAATTCCTGAATTCAGCCTTATGATTTAAAGGACACTGTCCTCGTTCTATAGATAAGTGGAGACTCCAAGATGTTAAGATAAAAGGATAGAATCTGGACTCACACTGTGCTGTTATCACAACTTCCTTCAGCCACAACCCTCTTATTGCAAGTATCACACATAGAAGCTCAAATTGAGGGACAAATAATTCTTATTGTGTCCTAGTAAGGACTTCAGAAAATGATACCCTAAAATACGTCACTTTGTACTTCCAACTAGGGGCAATCAGGGAGTGGAAATACAGTAAAGGGCTTTCTCTAAACTTCTATTATCTTTCTAGATGCAGATCCTCCAAAGTGAACTAAACTGCCATGAGTTCCCTTCCCAGAACCTCAGCAGTCAGGGACAATTAGCTCATTTTGCAAGAGAGCAGGTTAGAGGTGACACAACTTCTAGACAGGCTTTGTCACAGTCTACATCCATCTTTCCCCAAAATCTTTCACCCCTAAACTACCTATATTCCTAGCTGCTTTCCCCCATAAAAGATGTCACTGGGCTTTGGGTATTCACTTTTTTCATGTGATGCCTCTGGGCACATAATAAATTTGTGAAGCTTTTCTCTTGTTCTCTATCTGCTGTGGCTTTATCTCATAGACGCCATCATGGAACTCTCAGAAGGTAGAAAGAAAGTTTTCCTTCCTCTACATCTATGTACTTAGGACTATAAGATGAATCCCTCAGGGCTAGGAAAGATGGCCCAGTAGAATAAGCACTTCCCTTGCAAACACAAGGGCCTGAGTTCAGTGCCCAGTTCCGCCAAAAAAAGATGAACACCTCAAAAAATAATTTGCAGCAACTTCATTACAGAGAACTGACAGAATTGTGAATAAATATGTACCTTAAAACAATCTTTTAAAAATAATTTTTCTTCAACATATGCTGAATAAATACAGTACCTTTGAAAATAGAAAATAATTTATGCCTACAAGAACTGTTTTCATTTCTGTGAAAAAATTATTTTTCAATATGTATTTCAGAGAAGGGAAATAATCAACTGAAGTATTATTCAGGTACTAATATAAATTATTAAATCAAATAATTCGGGTACTATTTGTTGGAGAAAAAAATACCAGGCGCAGCACAGAATAAATATTGCTGTTTTTGATTTTCAAAAACACAGTACGCTTTCCATTTCCACACACAAATGCTTACATTAAAAAGGCAATTTTATTTGAGAAGGAGGTCAAACTTAATCTGGGTAAATCACAGCCAGGAGATTATAAATGCTCTTGATTATCTTCAAACTATTTATCTTTTCTGTATTTTTAATGATAAGCACATATTACTTACTTCATATAAAAGCTCAAAAACAGTATGTTCAGGGAACATTATTTCCTAATAACTACATTTTCTCAGTAATTAACTGGGAAAGGCTTACTTAATTGCTCCATCCATCTACTGCTCAGTTGCTCGGCCTCACCTCCTAGAGCACAACAGAATTAGGAAGAAAGTGAAAAACCCTCTCTCTGATCTGCACAAACAGTGTGATGACCCATTACCCACTTACACTTATTTCAGGAAGGTCTCATGAGAACGTATCATTTTACAGGAAATTCTAATGAAGCTGAATCGCCTACAGAACTAAGGAAGCAAGATGCCTAGACTATTTCCTATATTCTATTGCCATTTCCAATCTGCCCAGCCTACTCACTTCCAGTGATACTCTGTGACAACCAAGATAAATGATCACCATCTCGCCTCCCTTCCACACTAACTGCTGCAACATATCCAACCCAATAAGCATTTGGAATTCTTGAAGTTTGGGGATCTCATTCAGAAATGTGTCTAATCAGTTCAACCTGGGAGTTCTACTACGAATTCTGGGTCACAGATTTTGTCTTTTCTGATGACAACCTGAATGGTAAAATATAACTTGAAAATACTACATTACTGTGCACAATGACACAGAACAGCCCAAGAGTCAACTTTATCCTTATCTTTCTTTTTTTTGTTTTTTTTGTCTTTTTGAGACAGGGTCTCACTATGCACCTCAGGCTGGCCTTAAGCTCACTTTGTAGCTCAGGCTGGTCTCGAACTCACAACAATCCTCCTGCCTCAGCCTCCGGAGTGCTGGGATTACAGGCATGCGCCACCACACCTGGCATCCTTATCTTTTATCATAAATGAAAACAGGTCTCTGATTCAGCCATATAGGAAGTCACATCAGCCTCTGGAAGTTTCAGTTACAGTAGTCAATAAAATGGTCCCCCTCCTTTCAGTCAGTTTTCCATATTTTCTGTTAGCCATAACAATCCTAGCTTGTCATAGAGTGCCACAGTTTCAAGATTCTGACCTAGAAGATTAAGGCACGGCAATGCTCGCTGGGGAATAAGACATGATTTGCTAACTACAGGATCCGGGACACGTGTCCAGAACAATTCCCAGAGTTTTGCATGTGGCATGTGGACTTCTCTAGAAAACTCGGGCAGGTCTGCCATAGGACGAGCCAGACCTGATGTGAGTCTGAGGCATGGGGGTCCCAGCACTGCCTCTCGGGACCCATACGTAGAGGTTCTCACGGATTTCCTTGAGAGGTAGACAGTATGAAAGAGGAGCTTTCTATAGGAGCTTTCCTCCCGATAACCCACCCTGCCTCATTCAGGCTGTTCTTTCATCTTGCTTTCTACTTGGGCCCAGCTCACTCTGTAATTTCTTCCTCACTCTTTACTTTTGAAAACAAACTTTGCCACTGCTTTTTGCCCCTTTTGTTCAGTTCTTTGTTCGAGAAAAGAAGAATCTGGAATCCAACTCCAGGAGAGTCAAGCAACTCAGACCCCAGGAAGGCTTAGTTGATGAAAGCCACTTTTAGAAGAAACTACTGAATAACACTACTGTCCTAGTGTAGCTCTTAATAAAATTCTCTTTCACTTCCCAAGTGTTCTGACGACCTCTTACATCATAATGGATATGAGGTTAGTAGAGGGCTCAGGCAGTGAGGGGCGGCCAAAATGTTCACAATGACATTAGTTTAGACCAAAGAACTTTTGAAAAAGTACATTTTAACAGGAGATGAAACCTTAGCAGTTGCAGATGTTCTGATGCACAGGCAAAATAATCCCTGATACTGACAGCCCTAGAAGCCAACAACTAACACAGCATTGGGGAAAAAAAAAATGACTCTAAAGTTCTTGAGAAGGGGCCGGATAACTCAATGGTCTAAGTGCCTGCCTGGTAAGTGCAAGCACCTGGGTTCAATCCTGGTACCACATGACATGCCAGTCCCAAGCAGAGCCAGCCATCAAAACCGGGCATGGGGTGGTGGGGGACAGGGAGACGGCTCAGTGGAATAAGCGCTTCCCTGGCAAGTGCAAGGGCCTGAGTTCAATCCCCAGTTCCGGAAAAAAAAAAAAAAAGCCGGGCATGGTGGTACATGCCTATAATCCCAGGGCTGGGGAGGCTGAAACAGGAGGATCACTAATAGTCCAAGCTGCATAGCGAAACCCTGTACCAAATTAATTAATTAAAAATAAAGTTCTTTAGGAATTACAATAAACGTAATACAAAGGGTATTCTCTGGTCCACTATATTTAAGAAAATTTCTAACCCAGGAATTTCCATTTCCTAACCCAGGAATGGCGATCCTTTTAGCACCAAGTGTCCAAACTGAAACCCTAACTCCACTTATCACAAAGTAGCAGCACTGCAATTAAACCTGAATCCTGTAGTTTTAGTTTTAAAAAGCAATTCATACATTAACAATTTTTGGCCTAAAAAAACATAGTAACACTAATGCCACCAGTGCTACAACCCCAAGTTAAACTAAAAACATAGAACAGACTGAGCAATCATGCAAAAGAAAATGACTCAATTCTGTGTACCCGATATTCTCAATACACCTGATCACAGAGCACTGTTCTCTCTAAAGTATACGTAACCCTATGCGGTGGGATAACTATTCTGCTGATGCCAATTTGGAAAAAAGCTTCAGTCAGTAATTAACACCTCAGAGTCACCAAAAAATAAAAATTACACTAATTGACTTCAATTTTAAAATTTAAAAGTAGAAAATATACTCTATAATGACTTGTAGAATGGTTAAAATAAGTGTCAAATAGATGTTACCGAAAAACAACCAAAAATGCATCACTCCTAATGACTTAATTAAACAAACCTTGAATAGGAAAAAAAAAGTCTACTGCCTAAGTCAATGGCATCTTTATAAACACTATTAAGTTTTGAAGGGTATAAATTCTGTAATCTAGAAAAGAGGGGAAATCCAAGATGCATGAACATACATATATACGCCATCAGCTATGTGTGAGTGGAGCTCTACACTGACCAAGAAATGCAGAGCTGATATTCTGCAGCACTTTAAGTTGTGCATTATCCCAGAGGTCATATCAACCATAATGACTTTACAAGGGACTTGAAAAATTGCAACCTTTGCTATATAAATTCTTAGTGAGCTAAGAGGCCTCTTCTTTGCTGAAATATAAACATGTGCTCAAGAGAAATGTGTCAGGGCGTATTTCACTATCCCCAAGGGGCTTTCTCTTGACTCCAACTGGAATAAAACAAAAAGCGTCAGAGATGCCCTAAAATAAATCCTGCTTACAACAGACAGACTGGCATCTTCACTACAATTTGGGCCTGGCAGATTCCTATAATGCAGGAAGTTCTTGGAGCTTTCAAAGCAGCACTCTAAAAAGACTTTTGACAGGAATTCCACGTTGGCCATTTGAAATTGGGGTGATGGCACAGGATGCAGGGCAGGCATGGTTTGATGAGAGAATCAAATGCCCAAAGCCACACAAGGAAGGAAACAGTCTTGGGATGGACGCCGCATGTAAACAACCTGACTTCAGGGCCTTGACCATGCTGTGGTGGCAAGAGAGCAATTTCTTTTCAATTTCTGCAGGAGGAGGGACACGTGATCCTCCTGCGGGAGGATTCACAGCAGCTAACAACAGAGCATTGGCAAAAAAGGAGAAACACTTATGAGCTTCCAAAGCATCATTAACCCCCACATGAGAGGCAGCCACAGTGCTCCACTGGAATGGGACATGGAACAGAAATTATCTTGGTGGCAGCTGACCACTGGCTCCAGGACCTGCACCTTCTTCCGTAGACCTCTCAGGTGGCAGCAGCAAGGATCTAAGGACATAACCACATCCTACATAAATCTGACATATGTGACTCTGGGTTCCAGGAAGGTCTCATGTCCTTCTCACTATTTTTACTGAGGCAGGTTTAGTTTTCTTGCTGCTTGCTTAAAATGTGCATTATCGTATTCTTTGAGATAGTAGCAAATCCTTTGCTTTAGTACTTCTGTTCGTATGAATAAAAGAAATTAAATAAAATAATTATTTTCTGTATAAAAAAACTCCAGATGCCTGAGGAATTAATGCATTGAGATCCACAGAATATCCAGCTGTAAGCCAAGCATGGGGGGTGCATGCCTGTAAACACAGCACAATGAAAGGCTGAGGCGGGAAGATTGTAAATTCAAGCCTGGCCTGCATTCCTTTGTGAGACCCTTT
This sequence comes from Ctenomys sociabilis, assembly GCA_004027165.1. NCBI lineage: Eukaryota > Metazoa > Chordata > Mammalia > Rodentia > Ctenomyidae > Ctenomys > Ctenomys sociabilis. The sequence goes on along the minus strand of PVKA01027845.1, from coordinate 6,389 downwards.
CTCAAAAAAAAAACATAAGCAGAAAAGAACTGAGGATATAGCTCAGTGTGAAGAGCCAGTATCTAATCCCCAGAACCACACAACACAAAAATATAACTGTCTAATAAGTCAAAATTCATATATACATGTACCAAAAAATGAGTGGATGGATAGATGGATGGATGGATGATCAAATATCAGGCAGGAAGCCATGGCAGTGGGGGGAGGACTAGTCTGAAATAATCACTAGTATCAAAGCCTTTGGTACTTATTCCCACAGAATTTTTCACATGACATTAATCCTAACCACACTGTACCCCACTGGACGGAGTTATTATTTTATATTACAGCTATGGAATAAGACTCAAAGAAGTTGGATGACCTGCTGGTGTACTCAGCAATGAACGGAAATGGCTCGGCTGAGATCTGCCTCTGGTCACTCCGGGCCTACTGCACCCTCCAACTTCTCTTACATAGAATTAAGAACTATGGGAAAGGGAGGTAACACCTGAACTTCCCGCTACATGGAAGAAGTAGCTATCTAAATGCACTGGAAAGAAATGATCAGAAACAAACTGAAATGATACTATGCTGTAAGTATGAAGGTACCTTCAGATATAGTATTTCAAATCCTTGTGTAGACGTCATTTCACAGCCCATAAAATATAAAGTACAGGGATACTTTGCACATTTTTGGGATGAAGAAATTGAGATGAGTAGAAATAAATCAGAGGCCATTCATGACATAGGAGAACCTGTACTGTAACATCCTGTAGCTCAGTGGTGTCCCAAATTTTCTGATTAAGGACATTATGGAAACACAGAGGAAAGTGATCAATGATGTAGAGTGTGCCTAAGGAGAATCACATGGAAAGAAAACATTCTCTTAGGCTTTCACAGAGAGCAAATTGGTCAAGCAGTGGCCGTGACTCATCCACATGGCTGACACTGACCAAGGATCTACAAACTGCAGGGTTTCAGGGTAAATCCTGAGGGAATTTCACTGACCTTGTCAAATACAAAATGACATTTCTTGTTATACAGGTTTTGCTTTATTTTGGTCTTAACCATCCAGCAGAAAAGTATAAAAACGAGGTATAAAAAGTAAAGCCATATTAATAGGCTGAGCTGTGAAAGGCTCAAGTCAACAACTTCTGACATTGCTAGTCCTATGGATGACCCACTACTATTATGGACTACTGGACTACATTGGGTTATTTTGCTGAATTCACAAACCTACAATATTTAAATGGCAATGGAATACCCATCCTTGACAAAACTAAACAAAAAAGAGCATACAAAGGATCATTTAGTATCTGTATATACAAAATAGGATAGATATACAGCTACTTTCTCTTAATTCAATGAGAAGAATTTGTACCAATAGTGTCTGGACAGAATATTATGTCTGCACCTTGTACTAGGAATAACCACTACCAAGACAATAATATCCAATGTATTAATTATTGAAACTATGCTATTAATCAGTTTTAAAGCTGTCTCATTGCTATTTGATTCTCAATAAAATTAATTAAAAACTTAAAAAATAAATAAATCAGAGGCCAACAGTCACTAAAAGGTTAGTAAAGAAGGTAGAACTGTTAGATGTTAAATGGGATAATGACTGATCAAGTCTGTAAGGCAACTTTTAACTAGCAAGAACGTCAGTGCTGGTATTTTTCTGTCTTTTTCTCTTTTTTCAACTCACAAGGGAGTATTTACTATATGCACAGTACCTCTGCCAAATACTCTGGGAAAGGCAAACAAGTCAGTGAATCTACTTTCTAGGAATTCACAATTCAAGAAAGCCTTGACAGTTATTTGCACTTAAAATATCGAGATGCGGAAAAAAAAAATCAGCAGAAGGAAAAGATCAATCAGGATTTGAAAAATCAGGTAAAAGCTTATGAATACTTATTACATGTCAGTTTTTCAGGAAAAGCCCTACTTTATACCTGTTGTCATTTTAATGTCCTTTTTACTCTCCAAGTGCCTCAATCTACATGAAAAATTATGAGACCAGTTTTTTCCTGCACAGGTACTGAGACGGTTTTGAAAAATAACTTATATTTTACTAGGTGAAGAAACTATTAATAGAAAGTGCCTGCCTGGCAATTGGTGGGTCTTGAGTTAGATCCCTGGTACTGCAAAAGAAAGAGAAAAGGAAAGAGGGGAGGGGAAGAGAGGGGAGAGGAAGGGAGGCGAGGCGAGGGAAAGAAGGAAGAGAGACTATGGATAGAGCAGAACAAAAAAAAATCAAGGATGAAAACTGAGGAGCAAAAAACATGAGAAATTAAATGTGGTACATTCTCTACAAATTAGCCTGCCATTGATTTCTCCTCTCTTTCTATGTGCATGCTGTTCTACCCTACCCATCCTTCTGCTTTTGTTCCTGGAAATACCAACCAAAACAGAAAGGCAGAGCAAAAAGCATGCCCAACCACACTGCAGCTGTTCCAGCCAACCCTGCTGAGTGCCAGCGAAAGGAACAGAAAAGCCACCATGGCTGCTTCAGCACCAGCATGCACCACACACAGCTAAAGAACTGCCTAGACTTGTCAGAACAAAGAATTCATTTCAAAACCCTAGGTTTAGAAGGGATCAGTTACACCACAATAGACAGCTGCTAATACTGAGTGTGTGTAAGGATTCAAGCTTGGCTGAGGTGTCATTGGTAAGAGAAACACTCACTGTTGTTCTGGCTCAGCCTCAACCTAAAGAAAACCCTCATCCCTGTGTCTCTGGAGTAGGCTTTCTCAGTGATTCTGTCCCTTGTCCAATAGTAGAAAAGCAGTGGAGCTTTCTCTTCTACTTTAGGAATACAACCAAGACAGACTACCTGCTGTCTCCTGTCCTACCCAATGGCTTTTACACAAGCTCTCAACAGAGGCCTATGGAGGACAGCCTTCCAGTGAGTATAAACTGTCTCTGTGGCTGTGAGTCCCACAGGTGTTACACTCTCAGCCTATCCTCTATCAGGCCTTTAGCAACTCATTTACAAGGTCAGCTGAATTCAGCTTGCTTCCTCTATAGAGTTCTGCAGCAAGTAAGCCTAGAACTCCTTCAGTATCTCTTTGGAAGGTAGATTTTAGGGTAGCTAGTTTCCTTATAGTCTTCGCTATCTATGGCATTCAAGGTTATGAGTCTCAACAGTATTGCTTAGCCCAAATGTTTCTACATATCAAAGAAAAGCTGCAAGTAGCTAGTTTTCAACCTGTGACACAGGCAACTCAAAGAGGCCCACCAAGGACATTCAAGGACAGCCTCTGGGAAAAGGGCAGGGTGACTAAACGGGACACTGAAACACTGCCTGCCTCAGTTAGTTCCATTTTCTACAAAGCAGTTTATGTACTGAATTTAAGCAAAACTGGATCTGTGATAGAAAGTATTTGGAAAACCACTGACTCAGAACATGATTATGTACTCTCTTCCCCAAACTATATCCTCTCTACTTACTACTTATATTTTAAAGAGAGAGAGACTTTGCACATTACAGAGACAGAGTGCAAAATGCAGGTATTGCAAGGGGCAGTTGACTTAAATTCACATTCATTAGGGATAACATGCTGTTTTCTGTTGTGATTGTCTGAGTTTTTGTCCTCAGAGTAGGATTTAATGAGAACACAACACAAAACTGCAAGCCTAAAAAGGAGTGAGAAGCTGGTAATATAGCTCAGTGGTAGAGTATGTGCTTAGCTTGCAGCAGGCCCTGGATTCAGTCACTAGCACTAGAGTGTGGGGGAAGGAGTGTGAAAGGGGCACTTGGGTGGGACAGAAAAAGTTTCAAAAATGGTTTATGTAAAAAAGGTAATGCACAATTCTACCCACACTGTGTACACACACAGGCATGCACATCACACACGTAGAGGAAAAGCAGGCATTCTAACAGTCTGGTTAACAATTACACAGCACAAGCAAGCCTCGTTGGATCTCAGGAGACCTGAGCGACAACAGATGCAAATACAGACATTTCCTTCTCAACCATCTCATCTTAGACCTACAGACACACAAGGGCTCTGCCCCTGGGCTGACTCAGATTCCACCAAAACATAAAGGAAGAAAAGAAAATACGGTAAAGATAGACATCACGAAAAAGGTCACTGTAAAGACATGTAAAAGAAGAATGACAGAAAAGGAAAGCACTTCTCCAGAAAGTATCTTCAGTTCCTACACTTTACAGGAGTCGTGTAAAGAGTCTCTTCACAAGGGCCAGCAAGATAGCTCAGCAGACTAAATGCCTGCTTTGGCAAGCGCAGGGATCAGGGTTCAATACCCGGTCCTGCATGCTGCGCAGGCCCCACCCCAGTGTGCTCTGAGCCATAACCAAGTCTGGGCATGGTGGTGCACATCTGTAATCCCAGCGCTGAGGAGACTGAAAACAGGAGGATCACTATGAGTCTGAGTTGCATAGTGAGACCCAGTCCCAAATACATTAAAAAAAAAAAAAAAGAATTTCTTCATAGCCAGAGAAGTTATGCTGGGAAAAAAAAAAATCTGACATTACTGAATATTGCTGCTGCAATTTCAAGTTAAGATGACTAGGCTGGAAATAGTTCAGAAATTTTGAAATTGGGTCTTGGATAAGCATGTTCAAAAGGAGAAAAAGTGTAGACCTGAACTCTATAATAATCCTTGTAGGTGATTATTAAAATGAAAACAAGTAGCTTATGATAAAATATATGTAAATTAAAGATTAATGAGAAGGACTAAAAAAAAGAGAAAATAGTATTATTTTCCTCAGAAGAAATTTTGACCTCTGCAGACTTGAAAACCTCTAAAGGAAGAAACACCAAGTGTCATACTCATGATCTCCTTAAAGACTTCCTTTTTTGTTACTTACTGGATTAGACATGTAAACCTCGTCTTTGCAAACAACATATGAAGTCCTCTGGAAGGCAGTTCCTGTCTCCTTACATCTTTTTTCCCACTTTCTGTATTAAGCACAAAACCAAAGGCATTTAATATATGCTTAAGTACAAATATAAAAAAATTTTCAACAGTTTTGCTGTTTTGACTTTCTTCACAGTTCATAGAGAAAATTTTGATTTAATACATTACCAATCTTGCTGTATTTCATTCATAAGACTTTGATCTTTAGATATTTGTATCATTTTAAGACTTCTTACGTCTTGGTTTTTGTTTTTTTTCATCTATGTATTTGGTACAGGGTCTCACTACACAGCTCCAACTTATAGTGATCCTCCTGTAATCCCAGCGCTGGGACTACAGGCATGTGTCCAGCCTCAGTCCCTAGCTCAGCACATCCTGTAGGCAGGGACGGCCCAGTATGTGGGCCTAGGGATCGAACCCTGGTCCCCGCGTTTGCCGAAGCGGGCACTTAGTCTGCTGAGCTATCTCATGGGCCCTTCTCACAAAATGTAATGTCTAAAAACATTTAAGTACAATGAACAATAAAGGAATCATCAACTTAAACTGTAAGAAGTTTTAAACTAAGAAGAGACACTTGATAAAAGCACATTTTGAACCAAGGAGGATAAATCTATACATGTGGCTTAAATTTATTTTATTTTTCTTTTCTCAACATTACAAAATAGTATTGATATAAATAAGTGGTACATACTTAAAATATATACTTTGATAAGATTTGACACACCTAAGAAATCATTACCACAATCAAAATATTACCCCACATTCCCACATGAAACTATTCTGTTACTGCCGTCCAGAACAGCCAGTACACCATCCTTCCCACTCTCTCAGTCCACAGGCAAGCAAATATCAGACAGCATACACCGGTGGAGGGGGCAGCTAGCTTCTTCAATTTGCTACATTTTGAGATTCTCCATTTCATGTAGTTCATGTATCCATGGCCGCATAGCTCATTCCTTTATTTCACTGTGGTCATATAAAACACCACAGTTAATTTATTCATTCTTCTGTTGGTGTCCATTTGGGCTGTTTCCAGTTTTGACTACAAATAAAGCTCATATACATTCATGTGCAGATTTTTGTTTGTACACATGCTTTTACTTCTTTCACAAATACCTAGAAGGACAATGGCTTAATGATTTGGTGGGTGAAATCTTAACTTTTTATGAAAATGCCAAACTGTTTTTCATAATGTTGATAACAATCTCACCAAGAAGTATAAAAGGTTCCAGTTCCCTTTACATCTTTACCAACACTTAACAATCTTTCTCACTTAATGGATATGTGCAGGTATTTCATTGTGGAATTAGCATTACCCTAGTGACTAACAATATCGGGCATCTTTTCAGGTGTTTCTTTGCTCACAATATATCTCATTTGATTGTTCAAATTTTTGTTCACTTTTTAAAGTAGTGTCTAATATCTCACTACTATGCTGTGTTAATAAGTTCTTTATACACACTCCAGATATCAAATAAGACATGTGCTTCACAATTCTTTTTTTTTTTTTTTTTTTTTCC
>PVKA01027844.1:0-23048 GCA_004027165.1 Ctenomys sociabilis | reverse complement strand
AGCCAAAGGAGAGAGAAAAAGAAGGAAATCAAGCCAGGCGTGGTGGTGCGTGCCTGTAATCCCAGCACTTGGGAAGCTGAGACAGGAGGATTGTTGTGAGTTCGAGACCAGCCTGAGCTACAAAATGAATTTGAGGCCAGCTTGAACTGCACAGTGCGACCCTGTTTCCAAAAAAAAAAAAGAAGGAAATCAGAGGTTGGGGGCCCAAACTGTACAGGCCTCCCCAGCAGAAGTAAGGGCTGCCTTACCTGCAGTGAGATGGGAGCCATGGAGGTCTCAGAGGAGCAGCGAGATCCAACTATGTTTTGAGAAGGTCACTGTGGTTTCAGGATGCAGAACTTTCCTCAGAGGGGCATGGTGAAGTGGGGGGCAATTAGGAAGCTGCTACCGCAGATTCAGAGGAAGACTCATGAAACAGAAGGTAGTGACAAGCACCCAGGCTCCAAATAGTCTTTTTTTTTTTTTTTGTCTTTTTGAGACAGGGCCTCACTATGCAGTTCAGGCTGACTTAAGCTCACTTTGTAGCTCAGGCTGGTCTCGAACTCACAACAATCCTCCTGCCTCAGCCTCCCGAGTGCTGGGATTACAGGCCTGCACCACCATGCCCGGCTTCCAAATAGTCTTTAACAAGAGAGCCCACAGTATGTGGGAGCTAGGGGTGACCAGGACCACGCGAATGAGGCTCCAGGGGAAGCAGACTTGAGAGGGGGACAAAGGGAGACTGAGGCTCCCTTTGCCCCACAGTGACACACCTGGCAGCGACCCTGCGAGGTGCAGATGCACCCTCTGGGGAACAGGGAAGAGCAGATCATCCTTCACCCAGAGCAAGGGCTGGTCCCCCATCCAGCATCCTGTTACCAGTATGGCTCTCCTCCCAGTACTGCCAGGTGGAATGGGGGTACTCACACCATGTACCACATGTACCCACAGTGTGCCCCAGTCTGGACATCCGCTCCGAGGTGGCAGAGCTGCGGCGGCTGGAGAACTGTAGTGTGGTGGAAGGCCACCTGCAGATCCTGCTCATGTTCACAGCCACGGGGGAGGACTTCCGCAGTCTCAGCTTCCCACACCTCACCCAGGTCACTGACTACCTGCTGCTCTTCCGGGTTTATGGCCTAGAGAGCCTCCGTGACCTCTTCCCCAACCTAGCAGTGATCCGTGGTGCTCACCTCTTCCTGGGCTATGCCCTGGTCATCTTTGAGATGCCACATCTGCGGGACGTGGGGCTGCCCGCGCTCGGGGCTATACTGCGTGGAGCTGTGCGCGTGGAGAAGAACCAGGAGCTCTGCCACCTCTCCACCATTGACTGGGGCCTGCTGCAGCCCACGTCCAGCGCCAACTACATTGTGGGCAACAAGTTGGGTGAGGAGTGTGCTGACGTATGCCCCGGCACACTGGGAGCTGCTGGAGAGCCCTGCGCCAGGACTACCTTCAGTGGGCACACTGACCACCGATGCTGGACCTCCAGCCACTGCCAGCGAGGTGAGCATTGGCACAGAAAGTGACAGGGGCACAGGGAGGCAGGGCCTGGTGGGACTGGAAAACCACAGGATGGCATGGGTCAGTCCTCTGCTGTCACTGCTTTTAAATCTTCCCTCATTCTATGAGGTGGATACACTACTATAGAAAAGGAAACCGAGGCTCTGGAAAATTTAATGGCTGTTAGCATCAGGCAGCCAAGGAGGATGTACATGAAGTATCAGGTAAACTGGTGGGCATGTGGAAGAAAGCAGGCACAAATGGACAGGAAACGGCACAAAAAGTATGGAGCAGAGCCGGGCGTGGTGGCGCATGCCTGTAATCCCAGCACTCGGGAGGCTGAGGCAGGAGGATTGTTGTGAGTTCAAGACCAGCCTGAGCTACAAAGCGAGCTTAAAGCCAGCCTGAACTGCATAGCGAGACCCTGTCTCAAAAAGACAAAAAAAAAAAAAAAAAAAAAAAAAAAAAAGTATGGAGCAGTCCTTAAGTCCAAAGCTGGACAGCCTGGGTTCAAGTTTCAGCTCCATGCTCATCTGCTGGGTTCATTTAGCTTATCTGTGTTTCAGTTTCCTGCTCTTAAAATGATCATAAGGTTGTTACAAGGGATGAGTTATTTTACAGAGCATTACAACAGCACCAGGGCCATGGCAATGGCGTTGATCCCCATAAAATCTGCCTAGCAAGGTGGGCAGGGTGAGCTGGCAGCACTGCCATGAGGAGATGGGGCACCAAGCATGGGAAGAAAGGAGGAGGTGATGGATGAAAAGCTGGACAGGGGAGGGCGGACAGTGAGCTGGGACCTTTGGGAAGTAAGTCAGTTTTCCAGAAGCTGAGGAAGAGAGAGGGAAGGCAGTGATGGCTGGAGGTAGTTGGCAGCACAAGTTCCAGAGAGAGAAGGAGGATCTTTCAGAAGCTGGGAGCAGATCTGGCATCTGCAGGGCTGCTCTTAGAGGTCAGTCCTTCTCACCTCCACCACCTCAGCGTTATGGCAGGAGAGAGGTAATCGGATCCCTGCTGTATCCGGCGCCTATCCCAGCAGTGCCTCGGTGTTGGCTGTAAACACAGCTGCTGCAGTCTTCCCTGTGTACACTGTCAACAGGCCCTGCTGACCCCACCCTGCACGCGGCTCTCAGCCTTGGGAACTGAGAGTGAGGCAGTATGGGTAGGGGCACGGTGAGATGACTGGCACTGAGCTCTCTCCCCAGCAATGGAGGAGCACCAAGTCAGCAGACTGGAGAGCAGTAACCCTGATTGACAAGCCCACCTCTCTGCCCTGAGTGCTGACACAACCACCCATACGCCGCCGCCCCCGCCACCCCCCGCCCCCGCCCATTAGGCACTGCGAGAATAGGAAAGCCTGGTGCTCAGGAGCTCCCCAGGCAGTCAGCCATCTGTGCCAACTGAATTGAAGGGATGTGGGCACAGACTGAGCATCATTCCAGGAGGGGTTGGCGCCAGGACTGAGGGATGTGATGAGATTAACGCAGCACTGTGCCCACAGTGTGTCCCTGCCCCAAAGGGCTGGCCTGCACGACGCGGGGCGAATGCTGCCACACCGACTGTTTAGGGGGCTGCAGCCGGCCCGAAGATCCTCGGGCCTGTGTAGCCTGCCGCCACCTCTACTACCAGGGCATCTGCCACCGGGCCTGCCCTCTGGGAACATACGAATACGAGTCCTGGCGCTGCGTCACAGCCGAGCGCTGTGCCAACCTGCACTCTGTGCCTGGTCGTGCCTCCACCTTCGGTATTCACCAGGGCAGATGCCTAGCCCAGTGCCCTCCAGGCTTCACCCGAAATGGCAGCAGGTGAGTGTAGGGCGGGCGGGGGTCCCTCAAGGCAGTGAGGAGGCCACGCAGATCTAAGGCTCACGCGTCTGCTTGCCCTGCCAGCATATTCTGCCAGAAGTGCGAGGGGCTGTGCCCCAAAGAGTGTAAAGTAGGCACCAAGACCATAGACGCCGTCGAGGCGGCGCAGGATCTGGTGGGCTGCACCCATGTGGAGGGGAGCCTCATCCTCAACCTTCGCCGAGGCTGTCAGTAACTCCTCCCAGCCACGCCCTCCCTCAAGCCACGCCCTCCAAGTCACATCCTCCAACCACACCCTCTCCCACCCATGCCCCTCCCAGCCTCACTCCCCCCCTTTACCACCTCCCACAACACCTTTTTCCCTCAACCTTCCTCCAGCCTACCCTCCTGCCTTGCGAACTGCACTTGTCCCACTTCTGCTCCACCCTTGTCTTCATCCTCAGACAACCTGGAGCCAGAGCTGCAGCGCAGCCTGGGACTGGTGGAGACCATTACCGGCTTCCTCAAAATCAAGCACTCCTTCGCCCTCGTGTCCCTGAGTTTTTTCAAGAACCTCAAATTAATCCGAGGAGACACCATGGTGGATGGGTAAGGAATCAGCATCAGCCTTCTGACCAGGGCCTTTCCCCCTACACTTCCAGAACTGTAGTAAAGAAGGGTCTCTGAAATTAGTCCTGTTATTTACTAGCTCTATTACTCTGGATGGGTTCTCTAATCCTCAGTTTTTCATCTGTAAAATGGGTTGCTTGGGACCCTTGTGAATATTACATAAGTCATTGAGTTTATTTATTTTTATTTTTTATTTTTGGTGGAACCAGGGATTGAACACAGGTCCTTGCGCTTGCCAGGCAAGTGCTTATTCTACTGAGCTATCTCCCTGGCCAAGTCATTGAGTTTAAACACTTTAAAGTCCCGAACACAGTATATAGAATGAAAAAAAATTTTTTTTGAAACACAGTCTTGCTACATAGTTCGGACTAGCCTCACATTCACTATGTAGTCCAGACTGGCCTGGAACTCAAAGTAGTCCTCTTGACTCGGCTTCCCAAATGTGTACCACAGTTATATGTAACTCTAAAGGATTGGCTATAATTATTATTCCCTCATCCACTCCACTTCAGAGCACATCTGCCTGGGTTTGAAACCTGTTCCTGCTGTTCAAAGAGCAGGTGTACCCAGTGTTGCTTTATTTTTCAAACTTAAAAAAAAAAAGATTTTAAATTATCATGGGGTGAAGGAGTCGCCTGTGGCTTCTCCTGACTTCCTCCCGGCACATTGTCATGCGCCCCCAGGGTACCCCTGCCACCCCCCACCCCACCCCCGCACCAGCTGCAGAGACCGCCCCAGGATGTGTCAGCCTTCCCTGAGTCCCCAAAGCCAGCAATCTTCCACATACATAGCAGCTGCTCGGGAAAACGAGGTGAAGGAAGCGAGGAAGCTGCTCACTCCTTTCACTGATAGGACAAGAGAGGATGGGTGACTTGCTGGGGGCATCAAGCTCCTGGTCAGTGACACGAGGCAGGTGTGTCCGAGCCCCACACCCGCGTGCCAAGCGTGAGTGGCTGCCGAGTGGCCCCTCCCTGTGCCCAGCACAGCCCCTCTGGGATGAACCCAAAACCACCCTTCCCTGCTCCCTGTTCCTCCTTCCCCGCCGCGCAAGATCCCCTGGCCTCTCCTAGGAACTACACGCTGTACGTGCTGGACAACCAGAACCTGCAACAGTTGGGGTCCTGGGTGGCCTCGGGGCTCACCATTCCCGTGGGCAAGATCTACTTCGCCTTCAACCCGCGTCTCTGCTTGGAGCACATCTACCGACTGGAGGAGGTGACGGGCACGCGAGGGAGACAGAACAAGGCGGAGATCAACCCGCGCACCAACGGGGACCGCGCCGCTTGTGAGCCCCTCCCCAGAGACACACCCAGCCTCGGGCGCAGACTTCCGCGCCTGGGAACGAGCCGCGCGCGCCCGACACCAGCGGGAGGGTGCCCGAGGGCATAGCCGTCGGGGACCGCGGGGTCAGGGTGGGCGCGTTGGGAGCAGACTTTCGTGCTAACCCTTCCCAGGCCAGACACGCACCCTCCGCTTCGTGTCCAACGTGACAGAAGCGGACCGCATTCTGCTACGCTGGGAGCGCTACGAGCCGCTGGAGGCCCGCGACCTGCTCAGTTTTATCGTTTACTACAAAGAGTCGTGAGTGGGGGGTGGGTCGGCCCGGGGGCGGGGCGAGAACCCGAGGTCCTGCAGACGTAGGTAGCACCCAGAGAGGCTCTAAAGAGCCAGGAAGTTAGAACACTCCCCACCCCAGTCACATTCGTTCTAGGGCCCTTGCTTGGCTTTCTCCCCTTACCTTCTTCAGCTCACTGTGCCTCAGTTTCCCCTTACCAAGTGAAATGGAGAGGTCAGGGTTTCTGAGAGTCCAGGAAATAGTTCTGCTGAGAAAGCTTGGGTAATTAAACTTCAATTCACTATGCTAATGTTCACGGTGACCACATGGTTCTGCTTCAGCGGCGGTTTGGGGAGTGCCCACTAATTTGGCCAGTTTGTGAGCAGCTCTGCCAGCATTTCATTAAAGCCTGAGGAAGGGAGGGAGCAAGGCCCACCAGAGACCAGAGTTCTTTTCTTTGGCAAGAGTAGACTGACCCCAGCACAGGGATAGAGACTAGAACACTGGAAAGGCTTCTCAAACATAGAGTGAGGAATCCTGGAGCTCTCAGAGATAGAGAGGGATTTGGGGTGGCAGGTGGAGAGGGCAGGAGTAAAGAGCACTCTCTGTCAGATAGAAGAGGGGGTCACCTGGGTTGGAAGCATTGTCTCTGACCAACTCTGGAAGTCTTAGCTGACCACTAGCAAGTGAGGCAGGATTGAGGCAGGGAGAGACAGCATCAGTCCAGAGGGGGTCCTACTCAAAGGGACTAGGCTTTCCTGGGCCTAGGTGGTAATTGACCACATCTAGCTCTGAGAGCTGGAGCGTTTGTTAAACACAGATTCTTGGTCTCACTCTCCAGACTCTCCAGTGCTTAGTCCCAGAGGAGGCCTGTGAATCTGCCCAACAAGCTGCTGGCCCGTGGTCCACACTTTTAAGGAGCATTCACACAGACAACAGTGTGAAAGCCTCTCTCTTTGCCTCCTGCACATATGGTTCAGTCTGTACAACTGTCTCCAGCTGTCTGGGCTTTAAGGGCAGAGAATCTTGGGGGTCCTTTAAGAAGCTCACCTGGCATCCCTCTTGTGCAACAAGGCCGTGGTATGCTCTCTCAAGGATATACCAAGACATCTGTACCCCACACACCTGCCCCTGACTGTCTGCTTCTGGAACCCAACAAGGGCAGGCATTTTTAGCTGTGATCAAGCTCTTCCCAAAATGCTTCCTTTGACCTCCCTTCAAGTTCTATCCCTGGCACAGTAAGAATTCTACCTTCTAGGCTGGGGATATAGCTCAGTGGCACAAACACCTGCCTGGCAAGAGCAAGATCCTGAGTTTGATTTCTAATACAAAGAGAAAAGGAGAGGAGGGGAGGGGAGGAAGAAGAAGGAAGGAAGGAAGGAAGGAAGGAAGGAAGGAAGGAAGGAAGGAAGGAAGGAAGGAAGGAAGGAAGGAAGGAAATTAATTCTACCTCTCTGCCTTCCTTCAAAGAAACATATCCTGGGCATTGGTGTGTGGCCCATGGTCTCCCATGATCTGCTGTGTGAGCTCCATTGCTCCACTTTCACCTCCTGCAGGGACCAGCCATCTCCAACTCTAAAGCCAGTAGTGCTGCCCCAAGACCTACCTCTGTCCCAGCCCAAATTTATTTCCCTGTGGCAATGGGTCTTGGACTTTTGGGCCTGCAGATACACTCAAGAGCTGCTGAAAACTCAGAACCATCTCCCTAGAAAAATACATGCACAGAACTATACCTGTAGTCTGGGGGTTCATAGACCTTTGGAGTCTGTGCATGGGCCTAGGTTAAGGCATGGCCCTAGGAGAGTGGTCACCTGACTGGTTCTACCTCCATTTAGGAGATAGAGGATAATCTCATTGCTTGCTCTTCTTAGAAAAAGGAGTCTGTACTCACCTTCTAGTTTTATTTATTTATGCAATTTTTAAAAGATTCATGTTTCCTGCTAAGGATAAGAAGACATTGCATCATAAATTTGCCTGGACAGATTATTAGAGGGCTTATAGGGTCTATCAGGTGGCTGGAAGTGTTGCTCTGTCCTCATGCATAGTGTGAGAGTGATCACAGTCCCGTGGTAATTTAGAGAGGTGGTGCTCTAGAGACTGGAGATGGGTCACAGCTGGGGATGGGGTGCTCAGTCCATTCCAGAACGCCACTGAGCACGTGGGTCCAGATGCCTGTGGAACCCAGAGCTGGAACCTGCTGGATGTGGAGCTGCCCCTAAGCCGCACCCAGGAGCCTGGAGTGACCCTGGCACCCCTGAAGCCCTGGACTCAGTATGCAGTGTTTGTGCGGGCCATCACACTGACCACTGCTGAGGACAGTCCCCACCACGGGGCCCAGAGTCCCATCGTCTACCTCTGGACCCTGCCTGCAGGTAGGCGTCTGGACTGGATAGGGCCAGAGGTGGATGAGGACCTCCTGATGAGAGTGGTGGATCCAGGCATCAGAAACAGAATAGTGAACACTGCACGGCTGGCCACAAAGACTGGGAGATCCGAGGCTTTTCTCCGGGGAAGACTAGGGGAAGTCATTTGTCTAGGTCCTAGCGAAACTGAGGTTGAGCCAGTTTAGTGAACAGTTGAGTAAAGAAGGACAAAATGGAGAAGAGGACAAAACGCTAATTTCTAGGAAGGGAGACCGAAAGCCATCCATTCCTGGGCAGGTGTTCCCGAGGGAGGGGCTTATTACCAGACCCTCTTCAGAAGAGGAACCCGCGACCCCATTTGTACCCTTTTAACATGCCCAGCACCTACTGTGCCCCAAGATGTCATCTCCACCTCCAACTCCTCCTCCCACCTCCTGGTACGCTGGAAACCACCCACCCAGCGTAACGGAAACATCACCTACTACCTGGTGCTTTGGCAGCGACTGGCAGAGGACGGCGACCTCTACCTCAACGACTACTGCCACCGGGGTGCGCAGGGAGGCGTGCGGTCTGTCGGAAGGAGGGGAAGGGCGGGCAGCCCGGGCTCTACATGACCTCCTTTCCCGGCCAGGCTTGCGGCTGCCCACCAGCAACCAGGACCCTCGCTTTGACCGCGAAGACGGGGACCTGGAGACCGAGCTTGAGCCAGGCTGCTGTCCCTGCCAGCACGCCCCTCCAGGGCAGGTCCTGCCCGCGCTGGAGGCGCAAGAGGCCTCATTCCAGAAAAAGTTTGAAAATTTTCTGCACAACGCCATCACCATCCCCAAGTGCGGCCGGGCGCAGGAGCAGGCCTGGTCCAGTGGGAGGGTCCAGCCAGGGAGCTGGGATATGTGGGTGGGGCCTTGCTTCCGCGGGCGGGGCCGGGCTGTGGGCGAATCTGCAGGTGGGGCTTGGCCCGGGGCATTCCAGTTGGGACTGATAGGGCCTTCCTGGCCTCTCCAGACCCCCTTGGAAGGTGACGTCCATCCACAGGAACTTCCAGAGGTGAGCCGGGCGGCCGGGGTCTGGGCACCGAGAGGCGGGCTCTGTGACCAGACCGAGACTGACCTGCGGCCTCCCCAGAGACGCAGGGCGGCACCGCCGGGCTGCTGGAACACCCAGAGCAGAGGGCAACAGCTCGGATTTTGAGATCCAGGAGGACAAGGTCCCTCGAGAGCGAGCGGTGCTGGGCGGCTTGCGCCACTTCACGGAATACCGGATCGACATCCACGCTTGCAACCACGCGGCGCACACCGTGGGCTGCAGCGCGGCCACCTTCGTCTTCGCGCGCACCATGCCCCACAGTAGGTGGCCGCACTTCCTGCGCCGCCACTGATCCCAAGGACCCTCTCCAGTCAGTGCGCTAACTAGCGGGTCTAACATCATTCCAGAAACAGTTTGAAAACTTATCTGCACAATGCGATCGCCATCCCTGAATTCCAGGGCCTCTGCCCAGTGGGCGTGTCCTTGAGAGGCCAGGCTGGGTGGGTAGACTCAGACCCTCCTCTGCTGCCCCGCCCATTCCCCTGATCCTAGAGATTGGGTTAGATGCGCAAGGAGGAAACACTTGTGGCTTCCCAGATGCCTCCCTTCTGCAGGAGAGGCCGATGATATTCCTGGCAAACTGGCCTGGGAGGCGGCCAGCAAGAGTAGCGTCCTCTTACGCTGGCTTGAGCCACCTGACCCCAATGGACTCATCCTCAAGTATGAAATCAAGTACCGCCGTTTGGGAGAGGTGGGTACATTAGGACACCCCTATCCCAGCCCCGTTTTTGTCCTCTGCCCCCTTCCCAGACAGATCTTATGTGCTACCCTCAGGAGGCCACCGTGCTGTGTGTGTCCCGTCTGAGATATGCTAAAGTTGGTGGGGTCCAATTGGCCCTGCTGCCCCCTGGAAACTACTCTGCTAGGGTTCGAGCCACCTCACTGGCTGGCAATGGCTCCTGGACAGACAGTGTCGCCTTCTACATTCCTGGCCAAGGTACACAGATTTGCATCCTAAACAGCCCACCAAAGACCCCCTCCACCCCTTCCCTCCAATCTTCACTTCCTAGTGTTTAGAAAAAAGCACCTCAAGGTCAGTCTTTGGCCCCTACCTTCTGTCCCCTCTGACCACCAGAGGAAGAGGACTCCGGGGGCCTGCATGTCCTCCTCACTGTCACCCCCGTGGGGCTCATGCTGCTTATCATTCTTGCTGTCCTTGGATTCTTCTACAGCAGAAAGAGGTGATGAAAAGCGCTGGCTCCTACTTGCTCTCCTCCGGGGCCTTCATCTGTCAGTGCAGGCAGAGTGGTATAGATCACACATCAGAAAGAACTCCTTAAGGGCCAGGGAGATAACTCAGTAGAATAAGCACCTGCTTGGCAACTGCAGGGTCCTGAGTTCAATCCCCAGTACCACAAAAAAGAAAAAAAAGAAAGAGAACTCCTTAGAGTTCGTGGTTCCTCCCTCAGCACAGGGGAGACACAGTTCTGCACTAGGGTGACCACTCATTCTGCTCAGCTTGAAGTGGCCTCATTCCAGAAAAAAATTGGACAACTTTCTGCATAGCACCATCACCATCGCTGAACTCGGGTGTGTGTGCCCTTGCTTTTATCAAGACAAGTCCTGTGTCTCCAGGAAACCCCTTGGTCTGGGCACAGTGGGACTGTCACTTGCCACACTGCGCCCAAGCGAAAAAATAACAAAGCCCATCCTGCCATGCAACAGATAAAGCAAGAGACCTCGGGATGTGTCCTGGGACACTTGATTTTAGATTCCCCTGGGGCTGAGTGCAGGAGGGAAGTGGGGACAGCACTTTGATTAGCTAGATCCTGAAGACAACCTAAGGGGACAGGAGACCGTCAACCTCTGTGTCTACCCATTCCCTGCCTGTTGCATTCCAGGACAGGACCATAACCAACTTGGAAAGTATTAGTGGCCTTAGGGGGTTGGCCAATAACCTTTTTTCTCAAGATATCCCTCTTCCTTGTACATTGGTCATTGCTTCCTGAGGACTCTTCCAGCCTGACGCCTTATCCCTGTTGCAGAAATGGTACCCTGTATACCTCTGTGAATCCGGAGTACCTCAGCGCCTCTGACAGTAGGTCTGGGGGTGGGTGGACTAGGGATGTGGGAGGGGAGGCTGGAAAGAAGGAAAGGCCAACTGCCAGGAGACATTTCTGAAGAGGTGGCCTCAGGACCAGAATGCCTCAGAAGCAGAGGCCAGGAGTGGGTGGCAGAGAGAGCAGTTCCTGGCCTTGTGACCTCCACTTCCTCCCAGTGTACATCCCTGATGAGTGGGAGGTACCCCGGGAGCAGATTTCCATAATCCGGGAGCTGGGCCAGGGCTCTTTCGGGATGGTCTACGAGGGTGTGGTAAAAGGACTGGAGGCTGGAGAGGAATCCACACCTGTGGCCCTGAAGACAGTGAACGAGCTGGCCAGCCCTCGAGAACGCATTGAATTCCTCAAGGAAGCTTCTGTCATGAAGGCATTCAAGTGTCACCATGTGGTAAGGAAGGGGTACGACCTTGTTAGAGTCAGAACTAGGATAGAGGTCGCAAGTTAGAGGGAAAAGGTCACAGAGAAGACAAAGACATCACCAAATTTAGGGTTGGGACTGTGGTTTTGATTCTAATGGGGCAGAAGCCATGGTTGAGGCTGGAGTCAAACAGGTACATGGTAGGGCCAGAGCTGAGATTGATCATGCTTGGGAATCAAGAATGTCCAGAGGGGCCAAGGTCATAGTTGTAGTGATACATGTGACCTGGTGTACACATTGGGATTGGGTCACCAGTTGTGATTCGTGTTGTAGTCATGGTTAGGGCTAGGCTTAGGTTGGTGTGGGGGTCATACTGTGGTCCTAGCAGGTCACAGTTTGAGCCAAGTAGGTTGAGCGGTGATGGGTGAAACTGCAACAAACTCTGTGTCATCCATCCCAGGTGCGTCTCCTGGGAGTGGTGTCTCAGGGCCATCCAACTCTGGTCATCATGGAGTTAATGACCCGTGGGGACCTTAAGAGCCACCTTAGATCTTTACGGCCTGAGGCAGAGGTGGGGACCAGGAAGACCCTGGGCCAGGAGGTTGGAGAGTTTGAGAAGACTTGAGCACCCTGTGGGGGAGGAGGTTGGGACAATAATGTAGGCTTCTTCACCAACCCTGCTCTTGGTTCTAGAATAACCCTGGACTTCCGCAGCCAGCCCTAGGGGACATGATACAGATGGCTGGTGAGATTGCAGATGGTATGGCCTACCTGGCTGCCAACAAGTTTGTGCACCGAGACCTGGCAGCCCGCAACTGCATGGTGTCCCAGGACTTCACTGTCAAGATTGGGGGTACAGAGGGTACTAGGCAGGTTGGGGATACAGAGGGTGCTAGGCAGATGAGGGCAGCCTGAAAAATATAGACTCCCTTTGTGAGCTGCAGGGCCCTATGCCTGGCCTGCAGCTCTGTTCTTGACATTTGTAAGGAATTTGGCATGTCATCCCACTTGGATCTCAGTCCCCTTGTCCGAGGCAGAGGACTTT
This sequence comes from Ctenomys sociabilis, assembly GCA_004027165.1. NCBI lineage: Eukaryota > Metazoa > Chordata > Mammalia > Rodentia > Ctenomyidae > Ctenomys > Ctenomys sociabilis. The sequence continues at coordinate 10,691 of PVKA01027844.1, read as the reverse complement.
GGATGGGATGAGTTCTGAGGTCCTTTCAGCCCTCGTGTTTCAGGATTCTTGGAGACTATAAAGGTGCAAGAGGTTGGCAGAGGCATTCCTGGGGCAGAGTCTGATGTGAGACTCCCCTATCTTTTCCATCTTCCAGACTTTGGGATGACTCGGGATGTGTATGAGACCGACTATTACCGAAAGGGTGGGAAGGGACTGTTGCCCGTACGCTGGATGGCCCCTGAGTCCCTCAAAGATGGAATCTTCACCACCCACTCAGATGTCTGGTAGGGCATGTGGAACCAGAGTGTTCTGGGGACATGGGGTGGCATCTAGGACCTGAGCCACTCCCCTTCCTTGGGATGTGCTCAGCAGTCTGAGGGTGCAGACTCAGGCCCTCCTGCATGTCCTTCAGGTCCTTTGGTGTGGTGCTCTGGGAAATTGTGACCTTGGCTGAACAACCCTACCAGGGACTGTCCAACGAGCAAGTGCTCAAGTTTGTCATGAATGGCGGGGTCCTGGAGGAGCTAGAGGACTGTCCCCTTCAGCTGTGCGTCATCTCAGTTCCTTTCCTTAGCCCTTCTCTGCCCATATCTCTCCCTCATGGCTCTGGCTCAGATTCTCTTGAGACCTCTGCATCCTTTATCCCCAGCTATGAGCCCTTCATAGCTGAACTCCCACTATGTTCCCACTTACTACCCTGGGGGCACTCCCAGACATCAAGCCCCAGGATCCCCCACTTCTACTGACCCTTTCAGTGCAGGAGAAGGGGTTGTGGCTTGGACTCTCAGTTCCCTCTGATGCTGTCCTCACCCCACCAGGCAGGAGTTGATGAGCAGCTGCTGGCAACAGAACCCACGTCTGCGCCCCACCTTCACCCAAATCCTGGACAGCATACAGAAGGAGCTGCGGCCCTCCTTCCACCTGCTTTCCTTCTACTATAGTCCAGAGTGCCATGGGGGCTGTGGCCCCCAACCCACTACTGATGCAGAGCCCAACTCCCCTCCAGCTTCAAAAGAGGCTTCAGACTGTGGTCTACAAAATGGAAATACAGGGCTCTGAAGGACACTGCCTCTTCCCCACTGCCTGACCTCTCATGGGAGGAAGGGAACAAGTTTTCCACTTCAGGATAGGACATGGGGTGGCCAAGAGTGTGACAGAGAATGTGGGGTGAGGGGAGGCAGCCATCTCAGACTCTACTCCCAGGAAAGCAGGGAAGGCCCCAGCAGACATAGTCACTAGACCACAGACAGCATGTACTGCCCCTGGAGAGCTGATTCCCTGCATTGGATCACCTGTGTGCATCTGGGGCCATCAATGTGCTTGAAAAGAGATGAGGGCTCCAAGCCAGATGAGGAGTCCTCTCTGTCTGGAGCAGCTCCTGCAGGAGCATGTCCACGTCACCACCTGTCCGTCTTGGCCACCCCTCCCCTCTGCCCAGATGGGACCCTGTGCTGAATCCTTCCTCTCCATTGGCCCAACCGGGAACCCTATGCTTGGTGCTCCTCCCTCCTCCTCCCCCTGGGCATCCCTTGGTGTATATTTGCCGCTTTTCCCAGTCTTCCCCTCATTATTAGCCTTGGATCATTAAGGGCTTTCAGGGCCTTGTCTTTTCCCCTCTCCTCCCCTCACCCACTGCCACCATCCCCACCCCCCACCTCTCAAGGGAAGACTGAAGAAGGCACCACAAACGCAGCTGAGGTCTCTTGGTACCCTGGTCCTGGACAGCCCATTATCTCTCCATCTGTATGGCGTTAAGACCAGATGAACTTCCTCTCTCCCTCCTTTGGGACTTAAGGTGGTGACCCTAAGGCGGTGATACAGAATAAATACACTGCTGTCAAACACCATATCCGTGAGGACCTGAGCAGCCAGGGTTGCCATGGCAGTGAGACACTACAGTCTTGCTGTAATCTCTGCTCAGGCAGAAGTGGCTGAGCCCAGCAGGGAAACTGTATCTGGCCAGAACCAACTGGTCATCCACATCTCATCTTTATTTTGTCCCTTGCTGTATCTGGCCACTGGGCAGGCATTTCTGCCCCCAAAATCACAGGGCAGAATGTAGAGGAGGGAAGGTCCATATGACAGGGCCTGTCTATGTCAGATCTCATCCCGCCCAGCAGAGAGACGCTCTTGGGAGCAGGGTTTGTGTCTCCTTCTGGTTATTCCAGTAGGCCAGAATCTCAGTGTGTCTCCTGAGCAGACCGCCATGTTGTCACTGCCCTAGAAAGCCAGGTTTTCTGGCCTTCTGCATGAGTGTCAGGGGATCTGCAGGTGCAGGTGGAGAGGGAAGCAGCAGAAGGGCTTTCTTCTGTGCTGGTGATGGGGATCAAAGCTAAGGCCTTGAGCATGCTACACACTCTCTACCACCACGGGCTACATTCTGGCTCCCCAGAGCTCTTTAGTGTCCTGCATTCGGGTCCTTGGGGCCACAGCACCTGAGATGCCCAGCCCTCACTGCCACACGCACTAAGCACCTTGCTTACTTAGCCGCTGTGCTGCATACCATAGAGCTATCAGTCAGGGCCCAAGGGGACATGAATCTTGGTGAGGCCATGGCTACCACATATCCTGTTCCCCTAACCAGGTCAGGGTCTAGCTCCACCTGCGTGGAACAGCTCCCTCTACCGGCTGCCCTTAATGGACACTGACGACCAAAGCAACAGTGACCCCTCATGCTTGGCAGTAGAACTGCAGCTATGAGAAAAGCGAGAGGAGGTTGTTGCCCGATGTCTAATTCCCTTTCTGATCGTTTCGGGTCTCAAGGGAGGAAAGCCCACACAGCATCCGTGGACCTGAGATGATCACACTCACACAGCGCACACCAGCACACCTACTCTTGCACACACCTGGAGGAGGGTGCAGTAATGAGGTGAACACCTTCCCCAACAGACCGCCCCCCCCCCCCCCCAGCCCTCGGTCCTGAGCACTCGCTGTCAGGGAGGGCTGGTCAGCTGTGCAGGAAAGAGCTGCAGGAAGAAAAGAGGATTTCAGAAACACTGCTTAGGTTCCCCCTCCGAGGATGAGGGAGGCTCAGAAAAACGACCGTGGTGTGAGGAAGCTCACAGACTGTCGCCCTGGGTGTCCCAGGAAAGAAGTGGATTTGCCCAGGTAGCAAGCGTGCTATAGGTTGGATGTCAGCAGGGACCTCCTCATATCCAGGGAAGCTGTGCGGTCACATAGGGACAGCTGGGAGCAGACAGGAGCTGGCCTGGGAGGGAGAAACGAACACTACCACCTCCACAGAGGAGGAAGGGCGGACGCAGTGTCCAAGAGGGATGGCGAGAAGCACCGTTCCTGGCCCCTCCTCTTTTCCAGATCCAGACAGAGTTTGAACATTAATAATTCAGTAACCTCCAGCTGGCTGGAGGGTGGAGTAGACAGAGGAGCCGAACAGAACGGCAACGGCGTGTCTACCATCCATCTCCTCAGCACTGTCTCTGTGGCTGGTGGAGACAGTGGCCTAACCTCCTGGGCAGAGAGTGCTACAGGTCTCATGTCCCACTTCTGTCAAGCTTGAAAACAACGGACATGACCTGTAGAGGAAGGGGAGGACGGTATGGAGCCCTCCAGGGAAAGAGGCCCATGGGCCTAGGAGATGGGGTGAAGTCGGGAAAGCCAGGCCTCCGTGGAGTCTGGACCAAGTGGAGCACCCACACCTGGCTGTGGTGTGCACCCCTGTGATCCCAGCTAAAGCAAGAGGGAGTTCGCCGGGAGGTTGAGGTCAACCTGGTCTACAGGGTTTGGGTTTTTTTTGTTTGTTTGTTTTGGTATCAGGAATCAAACTCAGGACCCCAAGCTTGCCAGGCAGGCACTGTACCCCTGAGCACTGTACCCCTCTCCCTCCTTGGCCTACATGAGTTGGAGGCCTCACCTCTGCCCCTGAGGTGCAGCAACAGAGTCGGGGAGAGATGTCACGTGCCTGTAATCCTAGCTCTGGGGAGGATGAAAAAGGAAGATCACTACCAGTCTGAGCTGCATAGTGAGACCCTGTACCAAATACATAAAAAATGGAGGAAAAAATAAAAATACAGTGAGACTGCCTCAAAAGAAAGAAAGAAAAAAGAGAAGGAAAGAGAAAGAGAGAGAGAAAGGAGAACATGCACAGCTTTTGTTCCTCTAGCTTTTGCAGCCAAAGTGTCCCTTGGCTGTCGTTGCGTGGGAGGAAGAACAGGATAAAAGAACACGTAAGAGCAACATCCGACCCTTACTCTTGGCCAAGTCCCCACCCACCTGTTACACCGCTCCTTCCACATCCTAGGGAGCTTGGATGGGGGGCACCAGCTCATAAAATACCCAGGAGCCCCTCTGGAAGAGAAATTGGGGGCCTTCCCCCAGCTCAGCTGAGGAAGTAGTAGGGGGAGCAGCTTTGAACACAGCACAGAGGCCCAGCCTATGGGTGGGTTGCCCTCTCCAACTTCCTCCTGGAGACTAAGGAGAAGACCAACCTTGGCATATGACTACTACCCACAGCAAAGACGTCCTCCTTCCTGCCAGAGCTCCTATATGCCACCCCAGAGGGCTACACTGCCTGCCCTCAGGCTCGGGATGGGAACTGCAGCTTTTTCCTATCTCTGTGAAGCTGCCAGGTTGAAAGCTGGCATCCTTTATTGCCCAGGACTCAGGGGCTTGCACCAATCCAAGTCGAGAAATTGGGCCACTCAGGTCACAAATGAGTGACCATTAGGGTAACACCATCCTCCTCTGAAGAGAGTGAAGGAAGGGACTTTGAACACACTGTATCCTGAAAGCAGGCAGCTGGGGCCTGAGGGGTAGATTCAGACCAAGAATGCTGGAAAGCGCCCAGGGCAGAGCCAGTGCAGAGGTACTTGGTGAGCCCCAGAGCATAGTCAGGGCTGAGGGTGCCAATGACCCCCGTTCACAGTGAGAGCAGAGTACTCTCTTCCTGCTGTGCACACTCGGGGGAGAGTGCAGCTGGGGCCCAGGCCACCTGCTGAGGCCAAGTTCTCACCTCTTTTCCACATTACCAGGAGCAAATCTCTCAAAGGGGCCACAGAGGAAGATCTTTCTTGACCTTGCTGCTCAGGTCCATGGTGCCACAGAGCAAGGGCTCCAGGAGGGTTGGGACACTCCGGACACGGGTGACTGGCCCCAGAGGTCTGGATCCCCCAGGTCTGATGTATTTGTCCTCTACTGAGCTGGGAGGCCCAGCCCCTGAATGGGAACTCCGAAGACCTAGCAGGAATCCTGGCCTGCTTCCCTCTGCCCTCATTATGGCAGGGAGACAGGATGTCTGGACAGTTTGGTCCCCTGAGCCTGGGTGCAGGCTTCATCTTCCTCGTTCCCACCCCAGAAGAGGAGTAGGAGAGATGGGGACAGGGGATTAAGGTCACAGCACCAAGCACGCTTTCCAATGCAAGGCCCAGGAAGATGGAGCTGGAGAGGAAAGGAGAACAGGGTGTGGGAGAGAGAGAGAGAGAGAGAGAGAGAGAGAGAGAGAGAGAGAGAGAGAGCACATGGCAGCGGAGCCAGAGACATGGGGCTCCTGGCCCACCCCAGCCCCTTTGATCTGTGTAGCTTTGGCCCCCAACACCACCTTCTTGTGAGCCACAGCAGTGAGACTTTGCTCAGTCATTTCCGGAGATGAAATGGGGGTCTTTTACTGAGGAAGCAGAGGGCCATTCAGCTCACCTCTTGGGTGGTTGCAAGAACCGGAGAGGAGGGAGGTGGACAGAGCCGCAGGGGGAGCGAAGGCAGGAGGAAAGGAAGTCCAAGGAGACCAGGGTGAGAGACAGGAAGAACATCCGAGGCTGTGAAGAAGGCTCTGCAAGAAAGTGAGACAGAAAGGACAGAGGCTGATGCTGGGTCACACAGGAAGTAGAGCTTGAGGAGGGGCTCCTCTCCCCAAACCTCAGTCCCTTGAACCTTGACCACAGCGGAAGCAGGAGTAGGCGCAGTGACTGTGGAACCGGGGTGGGAGGCCCAGGCAAGCAGGGTGGCCCCTTTGGGAACCAGAGATTCCGAAGGCGGGAACCTCTTCAGGAAGGACAAAGGCTGAAATAAGATAATGGTTTCCAAGTGCTTTGTAAGCCGTGGAGCACCATACGGATTGTTGTCAGCGTTATCTTATTGTGAAATCATTTAAAAGATGCTGCAGCAGTACATTTGGACACATGCATAGATGACCGTGAGGGACTGCAGCGTAAGAAGCAGGCTACAGATAATGTAAATGAATGAGGCCATTGGTTATGCACACACTCAAAAACGCATCTGGATGGTGTGAAAGTACATCGGGACAGTGGGACTGTGAATGATTTATGTCTTCTTTTTGCTTGCCTATATTTTCTCCTTATGTTTTTTAAAGAACATATATTATTCATAGAGTGAAAAACAAGCAGTTTGCTTTTAAAGAAATAAGCTGCTGCCCCAAGGGCTGGGGTGCATGGCTCAGGGTGGGTGGGGGTGCCAGCCCTGGCCTGCGCTCTCCCCACCCTGCTGGGTGTCACCGGGTACCATCTCGCACACCTTCTCCAAGGGGAGTTTCTCCTCTGTGTCCTTGTACGAGCCGAGTCTATTTTCTTGGACTTGGGAGTGGCGGCATATTTCTGTAACTTTGTGATGCTTTCCAGCTGGGAAGACATAAAATAGGCAAAGCGAGAGAAAAGCACCTTTGGGAGATTCCCCAAAACTCTGGGATTAACCCACTACAGGCTGACAGCCCTCTGTTTCCATAGCATTGGGGCCACAAAAATAAGGCAGGTGCCTCTGTGGAAGCTGTAGGATCTGCTGTCACCCACCAAAGGCCCAGAGCCTTCACATCATGCCACCTCCCCATCCCTTGTGGGGTTACTTTACCTGGGCTCTATTTGTAATCCTCCTGCCTCAGACTCCTAGAATACTGGGATTACAGGCATTCTCTCCCACACCAGGCTTCATTCCCTAAATTGCTCCTTCCCTCCCACAGGCCTTTACCCTAAGCTTCCCTCTTTCAGCTGCAACCTGCCCTTTTGGCCTTAGGAAGTACCCAGCACCAGACCAACGCCTTGGTCACCCCTCGTAGCTTCTGCCCTATCTGCCTACCCCTAGGCCTGGGACTTACATGGTCTGCCACTTGCTCCTACATGGGTCCCCACCCCCTTCCCACCCCCATCACTGGCCTCTGAGACACCACCACACCCTTGCTGCCCTCTGCACCAACCACACACACCCACATGGGTAGTGTCAGGAGCGCCTCTGAGATCGCAGAAGGCACCAGCTATGAGAGAGTGACTGCTGGTGTGAACACCCCAAGATATCATCGGGAGGAAACAACCACCCACATGTGGGAGACCAACTGGTGAGGGGGCGGTGTGGGAGTCTAGAAACTCAGGGTTGGGCCCTTTAGAGAGGAACCCAAAGGTTGGAGGAGGCCCCCTGCAGGTGCCAGTGAAAGCAAAAAGGAAGAAACAGAAGAAGCAGTGTCCTCTGCTGCTCCCTATAGCACCCACCCTGGGCAGAACTCAACTGAGGCAGCTGGCAAAAGAGTCTGGGAAATCTATTGGCCGAGTTCTGCCCCAGCTTCCCACAGCAGAGCACAGAGGGGGGCTTGAGCGCTGAGGCCAAGCCACATGGGTAAACAAGCATCGTGCATGGAATTATGACCTACTGTGAACCCGCCCAGACTGCACTGAGTATCTGCTTCATGTCTACACCTGACACATACTTCTTTTTGGTTGTGGGGGAGTTTGGGATTGAACCCAAAGCCTTCCTTTTCTTTGAGAATTTTTCTTTTTTCTTTTTGACACAGGTCTCACTAAGTTGCTAAGTGGCTTAGGATGGGCTCAAACTTGTGGCCTTCCTGTCTCAGGCCAGAAGCACTGAGATTATAAACCAGTGCTGCCACTCCCAGATTGACACACATTTTAACACACAAACAGTCTGAGTGGCTTGACACTGACTAATGTGTCACAAATGTGTCACACACAGTTGAGGAAACCAGCCCTACAGAAGTGTAATGACTTACCCTACAGACTCCTGGTCCACATCAGGTCTGCCCATACTTTCCTATACTGTCCACTGCCTACCTGACGCCCACACAAGGCCAAGAGGGCTGTAGAGATGAGTCGAATACATCCTTATGGGTACCAATCACAGGTCTGGGTGGCCCCAGTGCCAAACCATCTTTAGCACATAGTGACATAGTGCTGAATGCCACTGTTGAAGAAGTCACGAAGAGGGGCAAGATTCACCACCATCCTAAGGACATGCAATCTCCAAGAAGAATGGGCAGGTAGACAAATGCAGTGTACCACGGTGAGCCTTACCCGAGCTGGACAGCAGCCAGGCGTTTGAGACCACTACAAACAGAGGAAGGAGGCGGACGCAGCTCAGAACTCAGCCCTTTCGTGGCTCCCCAAGGCCAATGAACTCAGGACAAAGCTCGCAGGCAGGTGACTTTCCAGCTTTATCTCTCCACCGTCCCGCCGCTTGCACCCTTGTCACCCCGTGGGTTTTGCCACCCTGCACATCCATACCTTTATGGCTTTGCTCCTGTGGCAGGGCCTCCTCCACTCTCCTGTCTGGTTTCTCCTAGGAGCTACCTGCTGCTCCTCTCAGCTCTTCCAACTGCTGGGCCCTTTCCTGACCTCTTTCCCTGGTACCATCTCATCCCAACAGAATGAACCCTCCTCCTCCTTGTCCTCCTTCTCTTTCTTCTTTTTCTTTTTATGACATAGTTTTTTTCACTAAGCAGCCCGGGCTGGCTTTGAATTCACAGCAGTCCAATGCCTCCTGAGTGCTAGGACTACACGCCTGCACCAGCATGCCTAGTTTCTGGGACTCTTCCTGCTGTGCCATGCCATCACCCTAAGTTCCCTGGATTTGTTGACCTGTGCATCTCCCCTGGCTCATCTCTCATTTATCTTTACAGCCCCTGAAACCCTCGCCGTCTCCAACACATTACAGGGTTCAATGAATGTTCAATGAATTAATGATAACAAACCAGCTATGGTAGAGACTGCAGAAAGTAGAAAAATGCCATGTCTAGAGTCAAACTGGGACTGACTCTTGGTTAAATGTGCTCCCTAGTCAGTAAGAGCAAAGCTCTTTGGTAATTTGCTTCTCCAGTCTTCAGTTTACCTCGTCTGTCCAAAGTTGTGTGCACCTCGGGGTGGAATGCCTGCCCTGAGGCACCCGCAGTGCTCCTCACCTACTCTGGAAGTGGCCAGGTGGTGTTAGCTCACCTCAGTGATGTTCACATCCGTGTAGAGACCTCTGTCCCTGGGGCTGCAACAGGAAGTCCGCTCTGACTGCTCTGAGTCCTCCTCAGCCGCAAAGTCTGTTCTCTGGGTCCCGCTACCAGAGAGGAGGGAGGATCCTCCAATTTCCCCGGTCCCTCCTGCCCTCCACCCTGTGAGATCCTAGGTTTCTGCTACTAAATACCCCAGTTTGTTTCTTTGGGTTTTTGTTTGCTTTGTTTTTTGAGACAGAGTCTCACTGCATATTCAGGCTAGCCCTGAGTTCACTATGTAGCCCAGGCTGGTCTGGAACTTGCAGTGATCCTCCCCCATCATTCTCCCCAGCGGTGGGATTACACGTGTGCACCATTTCAGATGGCCAGGTTTTTTTGTTTGTTTGTTTCGTTTTGTTTTTTAATAGCTGAAGTAACACACATCCCTCAAAACAGCGGGAGCTTCCTGGGTTCTCTGGGGCCCCTTGAGAGCACCAGAATCTTCTCCATTTGTCTGCTGCCCCCCCCACCACCCCCCCGCAGTTGTGACTCTCAGGTCACATAGATCCTGTCCAGTCTTTGCTGACTCCCAGGGTTCCTGCACCCCTCCTCTACCCCTCCTCAGCACCTCCAGGCACTGCCAGCTCCAGCACCATCTGCAAACCCAGATGCCTGGGGCTGAGTGGCTCCAGCTGCTCAGGACTCTTGCCCCTGCCCTCCTGCCTGTGCCACACAGCAGTTTCTTCCCTCTGACTTGCTGCAGTTCGGTCCAACAACAAATTTAGCTGTGAAAACTCCTGGCAGCAAAATACCCACAGCAGGGGAGGAGAGAGTGAGACCACTGACTGGGCCCGCATTGGCTTCTCGCAGCCCTCAGTGACCTCTTGCCTCCAGGCTCTGCCCAGGCCCTCTCCATCCGTGACTTGGGGAGTCTGTTCAGCTTTCAAGGCCCACCCAGATGCCTAGAACTGCACTGTCATTCCTTCTGTCACCAGAGGAGTGGGCCGGCATCGACCCTGGGAGCCCTTCTGATCGCTGCCCAGCCCACCCAGAGGAAGATCTGAGGTCTAACCCTCGGACCCAGAATTGCTGACCAGTCCCACTGTGATGCTAGGACCTGGTAGGAAACATGGGAACAAATTACGCTAGCTGGCCAGTGGCAGCACCTGTGGTCCCAGCACCTGGGAAGTAGAGGCAGGAGCATCTCTTAAGCCTCAATTCACAGTCAACTGGGAAACAGGGCAAAACTCACACACACACACACACACACACACACACACACACAGGGTTTGGGTATAGCTCAGTGGTAGAGCACTGCACAATCTAAAAAAAGACTTCAAGCCGGGCGTGGTGGCGCATGCCTGTAATCCCAGCACTCGGGAGGCTGAGGCAGGAGGATTGTTGTGAGTTCGAGACCAGCCTGAGCTACAAAGTGAGCTCAAGGCCAGCCTGAACTGCACAATGAGACCCTGTCTCAAAAAAGACAAAAAATAAAAAATAAATTAATTAAAAAAAAAATAAAAAAGACTTCAATTCTCAGCAT
>PVKA01027843.1:0-30069 GCA_004027165.1 Ctenomys sociabilis | reverse complement strand
TTTTTTTTTTTTTTTTTTTTTTTTTTTTTTTTTTTTTTTTTTTTTTTTTTTTTTGTCTTTTTGAGACAGGGTCTCACTGTGCAGTTCAGGCTGGCCTTAAGCTCACTTTGTAGCTCAGGCTGGTCTCGAACTCACAACAATCCTCCTGCCTCAGCCTCCCGAGTGCTGGGATTACAGGCATGCGCCACCACGCCCGGCTTCTCCCCAAATTCTTTTTATGTCATTTGTATTGAGTCCTTCATTCTCATTGATACCAATTAATCTTACATTGTTCATTCTGGCGTCATCTTGTATGTGACGGATTATGTTTTCCTGTATTCTTGTTGTTTTTAAGAGATCCTTTCTCACCTTTTCACTAGCTGCACCAGCGTCTTCAAGATCTGAAACTCTTTCTTCACTTTCACTCAAATGGTTTTGTAGACTCATGATTGATATTTTTTTAGCTTTTCTATATCTCTTTGACTCTGTTTCATGTTTTCTATTTCTTTCCTATATGCTCATTCAAGGAATCCATCATATTTCTGATCTCCTCTATTTTTTGGTCCATGTCTTCTTTAGACATATTTATTAATTCCTTTTCTCCAGAGTTTCTTCCAAGTTGTGAAGTATATTTCCGGACTTGTTTCTGTATTTCAGATGCTATGATTTCAAAGAATTCTTTTTTCTTTTCAGAAATTATTTCTGCTTTGAGTTCCTCATGACCTTTCTGCTGTTGTTTCTTTTCTTCAGATTCTCTTAATTCATACATTTCATCTGGAATAGTGCTATCTGCCCTTGTTCTGGGTGAGCATAGATTTTCTACCAGATGTTCCTGATTTGATTCTTTATTTCAGATGCTGTGTATTCATGTTTTTATTTTTTTATTTCAGGCATTAATTCTTATGTGAGTTCCTCTATACCTTTCTGTTGTTGTTTCTTTGCTTCCGTATCTGTTAATTCATTCATTTTAGCTGAGCTAGTGTCCTCTGCACTTACTGGTGGACTCAAGGTCTGAGACTGCATTTTTGTCCTTGTCTTTGTCATTTTGTATAGCACTGACCTCTGACCTTTGTTATAGAGCTTTGGTGTAACTATAACCTTAGCGTGTAATGAGATTTAGGTGTCAGTCTATTAAGTTTGCCATTATCCAATTATGCCTGGCCTGCATCTAGCTCTTGTGTTGAGTTCCTTTTTGCTGTAGCTCTGTGGTTCTTATCTGTTGGTTTCTTGGTCAGGTGACCATGAACTGAACTGGGATGCAGAGTGAGTAGTGAAAATTCCCACTATCTTGGCTGGCTTGGGGCAAGGATCTGGAAAGTCGCCAGAGTTGGCCCTTGTATCTCAGGCAGGTTGCTCTCTAGGTGGGCGGGCCTGAGCTTTTGTGGGTGTGGTGGGCTTCCCAAAGGATAGTGGATGTTCTTATTCTCTGGTTAGGCTCTGGTTGGTAAGCCAAGCTTGGGTCCTGAAACGGAGAAGGCTGGGAAAGATCCCTCCAGCTCGGAAGGCCTGGAACCCTCACTCACAGGCCGAACTGCGCTGGGTCTGAGGCTTAAAGATAAAGTTAAAGACTTTCTAGATACAGAACAAAAAGTAGAAATCATAGGAATTATGAAAAACAACTGCAAAGTATCCAACCAATACAAGTTTCAGAATTAATTTAAGACATATAAATGTGAAAACAAAAGATAAGTTTTCAAATATATGGCAGATTGTTTTCATGTGCTCAGTGGGTTGATGTAAAGTAAGAATAACAAAACCTGTCTAAATATCTTTATTTTTCCAGAACATTAAAGAGAAAAACAAAATCGTGTGGACAACATGCTTCATATGTGAACTTTTATAATGAAATAAGGAGATGGTTTCTTAAGGAAAGAGATTCAGACCAACACCACAGAATTTATCAAGACCTAAGAACCTCTGATAGTGAATGAATATCTGATGGGAAGGAGAAGTCTCAAAACTAAATTATCTAAAGCAAATAATGCATCCAACATAAATTACACGTCAAGAACAAAACAGAATGTAAATATGTCATGCATAGAAATTAACATCCACCCATTCTTAGAAAGCATCTTTAGCAAAGCAGAGAAAGAAGCTAAAGCAAAGGCAGAGCAGCCTGCGATTCAATGGTAAAGTGAGGTGGCTATAAATGAAAGAGCGAATCACAGGTTATATTTCAGTTGCATCTTTTTTATTTTAATTTTATGCAACTGAAACCTAAAAGGCCATGTCATTAATTGAGTTCATATTTTGAAGCTTCTTTTTCTTTACATTCTCACCTGCATTTTCTCCAAGCAATATCAATAGTCTCAGTGGGAATTGTCATGGAGACATTGTGATGAATTTAAAATGCATATCTGGAACTGATCTACTGTTTGATCTTCAAATTTAAAATGTAACTGTCTATTTCTCCTTTTGCTTTTGACCATGTAAGAGATAAATCAAATGGAAAATGATCAAAATGGAACTCAGAATTCTATCCCTCCTTTAACTTATGTATCCAATTTTTTTTCTTTGAAAATACTAGAATATTTTAAATTATTAAAGCATAGGATATGAGCCTATCCCATCCAGAGCAGCAGTCTTACTGTATTAACATTCAGAATTCAGTCCAGTCACTTCTCTTCATGCTGCCACTGCCACGCCTGACACTACCATCACTTTTAATTTGAATTCAAGTAACATCCTCTTAACTGTTCTCTTTGAGTCCAGTCCAGAAAATACTGTTTAGGTCTCTACAGATTTAGGGGAATAAAATCTAGAACTAACTATAGGCGTTTCACAGTGGAAAAAAATTTCTCAACTTTGCCATAGCTTGGGCCCTAGCTATGTACTGGAGAGCCCTGCAGTGGGATCCAGTCATCTCACAGGTGTTGCTGTTCACACTGGAAAGAAACAGCAAGAGACGAAATGGTGATGTAGCAGGGAAGTGGGATGAGCAATGGTTCACCAAGAATAAAAGGCCACGAAGCACCCAGAACTTCAGTATCTATGTCATCTGTGTCAAGGGCAATAAATGGGGGGATGGGGAAATAGCTCAGAGGCATAAATACCTGCCTGGCAAGTGCAAGATCCCAAGTTCAATTCCCTGTAGCAAAAAGATAGAGGAAGACAGACAGAGAGAGAGAGAGAGAGAGAGAGAGAGAGAGAGAGAGAGAGAGAGAGAGAGAGAGAGAGAGAGAGAGAGAGAGAGAGAGAGAGAGAGAGAGAGAGAGAGAGAGAGAGAGAGAGAGAGAGAGAGAGAGGATAGAGAGAGAACAATGCATGAAGTATAGTGGGTATTTCCGGGAAAACGGGTGGTGAGTGAGAAGGAAGTACAAAGTACCCTTGCAAGAACAAGACAAGAGATAAAAAGGAAGTTGTAGAACCCCAGGTCCCTTCTTCTCAGGAACAGCAAGTGTCCTCTTGCCCTGTGAGTACCACAGTGTCACTAGCCCCTGGGCATTCAGCTTTGACTATAAGAAAGTTTTCCTTCCAAGTCTGGTTCAAAGGGCAGGACAAGAACAACCAGGGACATTCTTTAAGTTCAGTTTATAATTAGGGGTCCTGCACAGCTGTATTTATGAAGAAGTTTTCTATGCTTCAATAACTGCCTATTCCTCACTGAAATATTTGTTTCTGCTCTCAGAATATTTTTAAATTGGAAAATAACTGCATATCTGTGTGAGGCATCTCATCCTTACTATATTTACCTACTTGGCTCTTCTTGTTAAGGGAACTGCTTTTCAGAACCCAACTCTCAGGGCCAGGGAGATGGCTCCATAGAATATACACTTACCTGGCAAGTCCAAGGGCCTGAGTTCAATTGCCAGTTCCGGGGGGGTGGGAACCAACTCTCTGTAGAGAGTTCTTGTGCACTAAAGTATTTCTGCTGTCCACTTTATGAATCTATATTACATTCACATAAAATCTTCATAGCATTTAACTTTTTTCTAAAGTGATTGTTTTCTTTTAGAATTTCTTGTTCATCTTTTACACCAGAATGCATATTCTATAGAAGTCTTTGCCTTTTGCAAAAATGCATTTCTAACAAATAAGAGTTCTGTTTAGTAAAAATTTTAAAACTACTTAAAAGTAGTTGAGCATCAGAATGAACATGTGAATAGTTTTTTGTAGTGATCTTTTATCTAAATGTCACTTAGCTATCTTTATTTCACTAGTGGCAGCAAGATTGTTTATTTTTATTCTAACATTGACATATAAAAACAGAAAAAAGAACCAGAGATTATTTCAAGTTAAATACTACTCTTATAAGGTAAATAATGGGGTTGATATTACCATTCAAAATAGTCTAGCACTTAGGTTATTTTCACTACAAAAAAAATCAGGAAATGAAGAGCTGTTTTGAAAACTTTGAAATTAGAAAGAGCAATATAATCCATGCCAGACATTCTGCAAGAAAGACCATTGCAAATTCATGGCTGATTTAGTGAGTGAAGAATACCATTTTCTCCAGCACCACTATGATTCGTGGACCATGGAAAAATAACAAAAATAGCTTTGGAAAGAAACACAAAGGAATTTTATCGTTATCATAACTTAGATAGGGATATTTAAGTTTCAGACATGTGGTAATGTTTAGGGGAAAAACTCATTTAAGGTTTTATGATTTCCATAAGTAGAAATGCTTGAAATATTTTTAGAGAAAATGAATTTCCGCCAATCTCTCAGAGTTTTAAACTCTGGTAACAGATTGGTTTACTTTATATTTCTCGAAATACTTTTCTTGAAAATCATTACTGGTTAGATAATTCATTTTAATGCTGTTGTGAATGAGAACAGGATAAAACAATAACTAGTACTTATTAAGAAAAGTACAAAGATGATCCCATTTTAGATGGTTGAGGAATAAGTCTACATATTTGTGGAACCAGAAATCACATACGACTACAGACCACAGCAACGTAATCATTCACTATAATCAATTTTAATAATTTTCCAGTAAATACTGGAAGAAGTGATAGATGAGTCATCAGTTGTAAACAACCTAAAGCCCCATCAGCTGGGCTGCAGTCAATTAAGCCATTGTACATAAATGCAGCAAGAAAGAGTTTCCAATGCTTCATTCTCAGACTATTCATGAGTGTAATAGACCGTGCTGCTTCAATGCAAAATGTAGTCAGTTCTATATTATCCTCACTAATGGTGCAGATAATCCAAAGTGTTAGATAATCCACCAGCCATTTATTGTGGCACAGAAATGGGCCTTTTAAAGTTAAAAAAAATTCCTTCTTAAAATTGGGGTTGAATTATCCTCTGAGTATAGAAACAACTGAGACCTTTCTGTCCTTGCAGACAGCGGATAGGAATAAAGACTCTGAGCCTTTAATTAACACCTCAGCATTTAGTCTGTGCTTTATTGTTTTTTACTGAGTAAGACATTATTCTGAAATACTTTCAGAGGTTTAATTGATTTTCATTTCTTTCACTTTTTTTTTGTGGAACTGGGGATTGAATTCAGGCCCTTGCACTTGCCAAGGAAGTGCTTATTCCACTGAGCCATCTCCCCTGCCCTTCATGTTTATTTCAGATATTCACTTTTCATTTACCAAGCTTCCAAGTAGGATTTAAATGTATTTTTTAAAAAAATATAATTAATGGGTTCAAATTTCTTTAAGATCAGAATTTCCATGCTTGTGCTTAAATCACTCAAATTCTTCAATTCTGTTTTGAATGAAGCACATTGCATCCAGCTCTGTACTGTTTCCCTTTCAAAATTTAATTCCTTACAATTTAAGACAGTTATTCTTTATCTCCATGGCATTCCTTAAAGGTCTATTTAAATTTTGATCGGCACAAAACAGTTTTATTAGTGGGCTGGGGATATACCTTAGCAGTCTAAGCAACTGCTTGGCAAGCTCAAGGACCAGGGATTGATCCCCAGTACCACATGCTGTTCCGGCCCCAAAACACTGGGTACGCCATGCAGGCCACCAAACCTTGGTATGGTGGTGCACGCCTATAATCCTCATGCTGGGGAGGCTGAAATAAGAGGATTGCAAGTTGTTTAGTGGGACCTGGTACCAAATAAATAAATAAATAACAATTTTATTGCTAATAATCCATACATTTCAGAGACATAAAGCTTTAAGGAGACACTATTACATTTTTTAAACCACAGAAATCAACTAAAAACAGCCTAGAGTGCTAAGAGATTAAGTAATTTGATGAATGTGAAAAAGTGACCAGAATCTTAGATCAAAGGTTGCTTTTCCCCTAAATAGTTTCTGTTTTCTTAAGAGGTAAATAAATATTCTGCATACTTCTAGACAAACAGTTATAATTTTCTTATTCAGTTTGAATTTATAGATTCCTTCCATGGCATCTTTTCCCATTCTAGGAAGTACATTTTGCCTGAAAATTTCCTTGAAAATTTTTAACCTTAGTTTTCTTTTTGACTAGAGTCTTATGCAGTGTGGAATGAGACAGTACAAAAGTGTGCTTCCTAGTTGTGGTAGATTGGCTGAAAACTTCAAATGTCATCAGTAATCACAGTTAAAAAATCAATCATTGATCAGAAAGAATTAATTTTTCACTCCTTTTTCTGGAAACCACAAAGAAGATATGTACTGAAAATTATACTTTCCATAACATGACACCTTAGTGTTCTACCAAGTTACTTGCTTATTATACATTCAGTGACAATCATGGAAACTTACACATATACTCAGTATTTAATTTGATGTGATTACTAAAAAGGAAATTCAATCTCAAGCACTATTAAATTGAGACCTTGTAAAATCAACTTAACTTGCAGCTCAGAAAAATGTTGTTGTTTAAGAAGTTTTCTAATATCAGTTTATCATATTAAGTAAATCCTGATAAATGTGAACAAGAAGTAAAGTTTAGTATAACAATTTAAACTAAGTTTTATACCATAATATAATAAAACCCTAATAAAAGCATATACACAACCTTGAATTATTTGAAAACAAATAAAAAGAAGGAAAACCTCTGTAACTGTTCACTCTGAAAAGCCCTTTAGAAATTGACTGCTAGGGCTGGAGACGTAGCTCAGTAGTCTAAGCACCTGGCTGGCAAGTGAAAGGATCCCAGCTCAAACCCTATTAACACATGGTGTGCTAGCCTTGTGCACCAAGCTGACCCCTCAAAACCCAAGCGCTGTGGATGCTGAGACAGGGTGATCGCTTAAGTCTGAGCTGTGTAGGGAGACGCTGTACCAAATAAGTAAATAAATAAAAGATTAAAATGTTCTGAGAAAGAAATTGCCTACTGTATTCATCATGCTATCTCCCCCCCCACAAAAGGAATTTTCATACCTTTTGACGGGAAAAGGTAAATGACAGGAATAACCAGAATATGAGACAATAAAAGCTTCAACGTGTCCTCCAATCTCACCTCACAAGCAATAGTCCACATTTATCTAAAGCAAATATCAAATTGAACCATGTTAAATTCTTAATTTTTTACATAAACTTGAAATTCTAGGCTGGAATATTATAAACATTCTTTAAGTACTACAAAGTTTGAAATCATAATTATGACTTAAACAGTAAAAACTGACATTGTTAATCAGTAGTCTTTATTGTGTTCACCAGACACTAAAAGTCTTTATTAATATCTCATTTCTCTCTCACAACAACCTTAATATTATCACTGCTATTCCTAATATATGAATGACTTAATTGCTCTTCAGAAATTTTAACAAATGTGATTCGGGTTGCAGAGCCACTACTTGCCCTATGCTCTACCTTACGTTTACATTATGATAGAGAAAAATAAATCCATATTCTTCATATAAAAAGCCATGTCTCATAGTGAGAAATCTTTGCTTCATTTCTTACCTAAAAGAATTTTCCTTAAGTTAGTATATTTTTCCTTAAGTTAGTATATTTTTGCCTTACCATTTGGAGATCCAGAGATTAATGTATTTGTGGAGTGACTGTCATGGATATCTAAACACAACTTCAATTTAAGGTGCGCATGCACACCTGTGTGTGTACACACACATACACACACACACACAAACTGATACGATTGAACAGTTAATTGTGTAGCAATGATATGGTAAAGGTTGGAAAGGGGCCACTGCATGAAGGGAACTTGCCATTTTTCATATGTAAAATGTTCAAATAGCAGAGTGCAATTCATAAGTAAATTAGGATTTAATTTGAATTGGATACTTTTCTGTTCCAATTCAGAGAATGTGACTGAATAACCTGATTTGAGAGCAATGTAATAGAAATCTAAAAGCATTGTGGCTTTAAACCACTACTGCGAGGGTTCAACTGGTGTATGTATCAGTATAATTCCTGAAGAGTGTGGGTAAAAGAAACAAAGTAGAAAAAAGGATTTGATTCAGGCTTTTTGCTCCTAAACATTTATTTACCTCCATTTTCTGTCATATTGCTAACTCTTAGCACTCTAGAGAAATCTCTGCTTCATTTCCTATTTAAAAGAATTCTCCTTAAGTTAGTACATTTTTCTAACATTTTTGCCTTACCATCCGAAGATCCTTTCGGGTAGTGGAAAGCTAATTTATATATAATTTTCTACCTGCTAGCTTCCCTCTATTATATAATTTTTCATAGATGTGTTGCTTTAAATATAGTATGTTCTAAATACCTGCTTGCAAGGTAATTTATTATGTTGTTACTATGTGTTTTGGTTTATATCTAAATGTACTCTGAGCGTCTACAAACTCAAGGTTGGGACTTTTGAAAGTTGGTTGAATAACGGAGATCATGTGTCTAACTTCCTGCTGGAAAGTGGGAGCCACTGGAAGAGCGCGCTCCTGGTGGCCTTCGACCAGAGGGCACGAATCCCTCGCAGGCTCCTCCTTCCCTGCTTTCTGACCACTGGGACATGAACATGCTCCTCTGATAGGCCTCTGCCACGCTGTGGAGCCCACCAATCACAGACTATGACTGCAGGCCAGCCTGAGCCTCTGCCTCTTTAAATTAAGTGTTCGAGTACTGTGTCCCAGAGTCCAGGAAAGAAACCAAGACACCACATACATCATCTGAACATTCTTCTTGGATATTGTCTTATTAAGTGTTTACTAACAAGCTTTCCTGGTCCATTTGTGATTTGGCACGTATTACTTTTCAATATTTCATTCTCTTTTCTTTCTCTTCTCTCATACTTTTCTTGTTTGATGTAAATCCTTCTTGGCCAAGTTCATCTAAAGCATGATTTTGGTGAATTCTGATATTTTCTGGAAAACACAGGAAATATTTTCACTTAGATGACCCTGTAGAAGGTTAATTAAACTTATCTTAAGGAAAACTTATTCTTTTGCTGACAATCTGTTTGTTCTACGCTTCTTAAGCAGACGGATGGTAATTTTTCCACATGAATCGAACTCACTGGAAAAATTATTTGAATTGTATTTCTCCCCCATTACCCTTTTGGTTTTCAAACTCTTAACTAGCTCTGTAGTTTGCTACAATTTTTTTTGCTTGCTTTACTTAACTAGTTCTCTAGTTTGCAATAATTTTTATAGTTCTGACAACTCATTCCTCCTATCAGTCAGTACAATAATCTATTTTTAATACAGTCTTTTCTGCAATTCAGTTTCTGTACCTTGTAGAGGGCAATTCCTCCAAAAGCGTATACTTTGATTGACAGGTTCTATATTGAAAAAAACCATTCACTGGTTCCTTGTTGCACAAATGTTGAAATCAACATATGGCCTGGATTTTGATACAACCTTTGTACTTTCATCTTTCACTGTTATCTTGTTTACATATTTGTACATATAATCATGTCAACCTCTATTTCACAGTTTTCCATGGTTTATGATCTTCCTGGAGTACTGCTCCATTTTGATGTACCCATCCACTAGTTACTTCTAAAATAAAGTCTTTATTTAGGTATTTTTTATTGTATTTCACAGGGAGTCTGGTTTAAACAGCCCTGTAATATTATTCCATATTATGTATACTCATTTGAGGCATCATACTAAATTTTCTCTGCCTCTATTTTTTTGCTTGCTTTACTTAAGAAATTATCCATATGGTATGAAATATTCCTCAAATATTGTATTATCATCTTATCTAATCTTATAGAAGTGTCAAGATAAGATTGGTGTTCGGTAAATATTCACTGAAAAAGTCACTGACTCACAGTAATATTTTCTAAATATTTAGAATCAGAGGAAAGCCACCTAAGGCAATGTATTTTCTAAAGAAAAAAAAATCAGTTAACATATGCAGACAGCGATACATGCATTAGTTTTCTTTTTTTCAGTGAATACAGCAGAATTCCCTTCTGTTAAAGGATGAAAATTGATGGGAAACATACCTGGGAGTTTATTAATTTCTGTACCATTAAACCACAACAGTGGGGATAGATTTGGTTCAATAAACAATTGTGAATTAAATGAAAAAGTGAAAGAATTATGAAAACTACTTTTTTTTTTTTGCTTTGGTGGAGCCGGGGATTGAACTTGGCCCTTGTTCTTGCCGGAGAAGTGCTTATTCTACTGAGCCATCTCCCCGGCCCCAAAACTGCATTTTAAAGTCAAGGACATGTGCTACTTTCCTACAGATGACTATAAAGAATTTCAGTAAATCTAATATATTTTAAAGTTGGAAATTTGCTTTACCAAATAATTTCTAGGGAAAGGAGTGCAGGAAACACCAATTATTCTGTGAAATTTAAAAGTGGGACTTCGAAATGAAAAGCTGAAAAAAAGACTGTCAGATTTATAGTTAAGGTAATGTTTTATATTGCTGTCCTTGAGTTTTGAATAAGCTAATAAAAATCTGACAGGAAATAGTGGCTAGTCTTTAAAAACAAATGTGCTGCTAATTGTGAAGGCACAAAGACAGAGGAGTTTTCAAAAAGAACTACAATAAATTTTGAGGTTGATCAGGATCCATTAGAGCACTGAAAGATGTAATTTCATCACATACACAGCCTCCAAGTCTATGTACAGCTGGTCGTAGGGTTATAATTCAAACCAGCAAAATCCAGAAAATGCAAGTGCAAAGATAAACCATAATTTACACTGTTGAACTTTACTTCCCTTCCCTGGCTTCATTTGAAAGTCTTCCAAGAATCTCAATCAAAACTGTCTGGAAGGAATATTCCTGAGGAAACCTAAGATCTTCTGTCACCACTTAGGCAGAGATGAGATACCACAAGACTGCAGAAGTGTGGTGTAATCCTTCCCAGGAACACGATGTACAGGACTGCTCACTCAGTAGGGAAAAAATTAATTGTGGTGTCCATCTCCAATACAGCTACCCAAAATGGAAACTATTTTGGCATGACTGATCATTATAAATGCTATTGCATCTTTTTTTTGGTGTTCCAGGGATTGAAATCAGGCCCTCGCGCTTGCCAGGGAAGTACTTATACCACTGAGCCATCTCCCTGGCAGGGCTGGTACTTTTAACAGTAACATAGCAACTATGCATATATATGTACACATTTTGATAATTAAAAATAAGAAAAATTCTGTGTGCAAGCACAACATGCATTCATCAGTAAAGCTGCCAAGCTGTTCTTCAGAACTGAAATCTGTAGATTTCTGTAATAGAGAGATCATTACTATCCCAGTAAGATGAGGATTCAAGAAATTATAGAAGCCTTTCTCCTCGTCTCTTACTTATATTAGTAACCTAAGTAAAATATAAATGTTTCCTCAAATTATTGATTGCCCTTGCATAAATCTATCTGAACTGTATCACACAGTCATTAGCAGGTAGCCTTACAAATTACGCACTGAGAATTTACTGAGAGGTAAGAGGATCAGGACACATTTGCCATTTGCTCAATTAATTGTAGCAACTGTATGCATTTTAATGCATGCAGTCTCTGCAAAACAGCTTTTAATGAGGCCATTATTCTTTTCCTTATATTATTCCCCTAATTCCCTTCTATATTCTTTAAAGCCCTAATCAGAAAAATCATTCACAAAAGCTCTTTTTAAAGTGAAACAGTTAGGCTTAACGTAGTATCAATGGACTTAAGTGTTAGATCTTTAATGTGTGTGTACTAAACATCTCAAAGGGAGTCAACTCCATTTATTTGTATGGTAAATAATAATAATGACCTTAATAAGATACTATGCATATTTAATGAGTTTTTAATGTAAAGCATTTTTCCGAATATGGAAAATATACCAAAAGTAATCTTTTAATTCTAGTAATTATCTTTCCTAGAATCTGTTACAAGCAGAAGCTTCCAAGTGAATACTAATGAATTATATATTAAAGTCTTTCTGGGAAATCCCACACATCCAAAAGAATTAATATTGAATATGAAATAGATATGCAAATTAACTGTGATTCAGACAATAAAGGTATATGAATGCTGGCCAAAAACGTTGAGAATCTCAATGAAAAAGGGCTAACTGAAGTTCAACACATTTGAATTCCAGGCCCAAGGGGTAACAAAGATGAGAGTTCTACGTGAGATGTCCCTAATTCAGATATATAAAGAATCATTGTTTCATTAACATGGTCTTACACAAATAATACTTCCGGGTCCTAGGGAGACAATCAAGAAACCAACAGAAGTTTAGTGACATTATAAAGCTCAAACATTTTATATTTTAAGTAACACAAAACGCTTATAATTCTAAATATATTGTTTTCAACACTATTAAAACTTTAATTCAGTTAAAAATATTCCAGGGGGAAAATTCCCTATGAATTTTTAAGAGTTCACTGTAATTTTCTCCCTAAAACATTGAAATTTTAAATGATTCTATTGACTATCCATAAAACCCTAGTGCTGCATGGGTATACAATATTGTACGTATGTGTATGTGTATGTATTGAGTTAAAATCTAAGTAATACAATTTGATCTTATTACAACTGCATTGAATACTAAGTTATCTGCCTCCTAAATCTATTTCTGGAGTCCAGAGTCCTTTTCAAAATGGACTACATTCTTCTCCCCACTGGGGCCAGCACACAATCTAACTTAACACATAGACAGCCCTCAGCAGGGTATACCATACCTTTCTCTTTTCCTAATGCACCTTATTCACACAGATGTCAAGACAAACTTTCCTTTCCATATAAAATTACTGACACATTGGCAATAGTTTTTGGAAGAAGAGTGTACTGAGTTTGACCATGAATGCTGTTTCTCATAACTCAGACCTGAGCTATTTCATCCCTGAGTGTCCTGTCAGGGCCCAGCTTCCTTTTCAGGAATGTGGTTTTTTTTTTCTAGTATTCATTGATAAATACTGAATCATTTTCAGGGAATAAGGTATCACCATTTATCAAGTATTTTACTTGAATCTACCCTCAGCCAGAATACTTTTACTTATAATATTGAATTACATATTCACATAGTAACCCTCACATTAGACTACCTTCTATTAGACACAAAGAATCTTGGTTCTTCTTGCACCATTCCTCCCTGTTATAGTTTGAGATGTTAGACCACAACCCAATAAATAATATAAGCAGCATAGTAGGTAAGCATTTAGTAAATATCAGTTGTAGTGGTTTGGATCTAGATATCCCCAAAAGCTTCATGCAGCCAGGGCTGCTTCTAGAGTTTGTGATTAATCCACGATCCGATGCTGGGATTATGGGTGTTAGTGCTACACCCACCTGGGAGCAGAGAGCCTGGACCCACCAGAAGGGAAGGAAAGAAGCTTGCTCCCTGCCGCTGCTCCTTCCCTTCTGCTCTTGCTGTTTTGCTGTTTTCTACTGCCACGAGGTGCTACCCTCCACCATGTGTCTCTCTGCTTGGAGCCTGCTGATTATGGACTAAAAGCTGCACAAACTGAGCTAAATAAACCTTTCCTTCCTTAATTTTGGTTGTCAGGTATTGTCCCAGAAGTGAGAGAAGAGTGAGCAAGGCAACTTTACACTAAGGCCAGGATTTACTTTTTTAAATGGAGGAGTATCTGATTCTTTTATTCAGTTATGGTCTATGTTCTATTGGTTGTTACAGGCAGTAGTAAAGCTAAACTTTTTCTAATTGCAGATAGATTTAAATATAGAATTTGATCTTACAGAAGTCAAGAAGTAATAGGTTTTGAAGTGTTTGTTTGCATTTATGAAGAAGTTTCATGAAATAATTCTGTTTTCCTCTGCAATCTGAGATGGAAATGATTTTAACTTCCCTGTTCTTCTACAACAAGGACTTCTTTCACTGAAGGATGGATATTTGTTTTCACTTATTCTTTATACTAAAGTTAACTACTTTATGGTATCAGTACCATCCTTTTGTAAAAGCCTGCCATAAATATTTCCCAAATGTCTTCCAAATTTCCTATATCTTTCAGTTTTCCTACATTTTACTTTCAAACAGCTGTTATTGAAATAAGGGTAGGCTAGATTCACAAAGTGGTATTTGTCTCAACTTGAGTTTACGCTATTTCACTTGGTTAGATTTTAAGTATTTTTCAAAACAATATTGTAGATGCTACTCTGCAAACATCACCTAGTACCTTTCTCCTTATTTTGAATGGTTCCATAAGAGATGATTTCTGCTTTACTAAATTCCACAGAATGAACTGTAACCTTTTCCAACTGAAGTAAATAACTTAAACTTTTATTAATCAAGATTAATAAAGGTTTATTGTATTATGTATTCTCTAGACAACAAAAGTCAATGAGAACAGTTCAATATGAGTTGAAGTCAGTATACAGAGAAAATACAAAAGGAGTATCTAAAAATTGGAGCTAGAAATCTGATATAATCTCACTTGATCACCATCTTTATTATGTAACTTTCTGTAATGCAAATCAGCAAAACTCATACACATTTTAAATCTGTTGAGGATTGGGGTGATAGCTCAGCAAAGTGCAAGCTCGTAATCTTAGTTCTGGGAAGATTGAGACAGGAGGATCACTATGAGCCCAAGTTGCGTAGTGAAAACCTGTACAAAATAAAATAAATAAATAAAAGATTTTTAAAAAATTCACATCTGGTGAGTTGATACTTCATTGTCAAACATAAAAAAGTACATTTATATTTTATTGTATTTAAATTTTTAAAATATATTTAAATGCTTAATGTAATTCATATTATATTTTAAAAATTATCTTTGATGTACATGTCTAATTCTTAATAGTATCAAACTGTATATTCTCACTCTGTACTTATTTGTTTTACAAAAAAAGGAAAACACTATTTTGAGAACATAGTATATTTAAAACATTTTTAAAATCCCTTTCTTTTCCTGAAAAATACTCTATTATAGGGCTAAATGCTACTATGAAGTGTAAGATTAGGCAGAAAGGCCAAATAGCTCAGCAGATTAAAGCACCTACAAGCACGGACAGGGGCCCGGGGTTTGATCTCTGGGCCTGCAGTGTCCGCCCCGCTCCCAGGGCCCACTGAGTGGGAGACTGAGATTGGGTGTGGTCGTGTGTGCTTGTAATCCCAGCTCTTGGGAGGCTGTAAACTGAGGGATCACTAAGAGTGTGATCTAGTAGAGAGTCCCTGAACACCCCATAGACCTTCCCTAAAATTAAAAAAAAGAAAAAAAACAAATTAGACTGAGGAAGTGTCTCCTTGCCCACCCAAATTGGAGATCTTTCCCACGTGACATGACACCATGCTGAGAGAACTCCATGGCTCTGAGACAGGTGCACGGATAGCCCACAGAGACACACTTATATATATAGACAACATGAATCTCTTGGTTGACCTTATATAGCCCACAGTATAGATTACCTGAAGCTCAGGCCCACCAATTATATTATTAAATTTAAAAATTGAAAATAATTTGTGTTTTAAAAGTATTTAACATAATTCATTTTGTAATCTTATATTCTATAAACAATGTTGCAGAGACAGAAATCTACATCCATAAATCAAAGGGCACAACATCCATCATGGCATCGTCCTCAGCCAAGCTGAGGAGAACAGACTATACTTGAACATCTCAATCTCCTTGCTCAATTCACTGTGACTGCGACAGATAGTTGCTTGTCAAGCATCAAAATTTATGGCAGTAAAGACCAGCTGGGCAACAATGACTGCCATGAGTGGATAACCAGGAGATGTAGAGATGAAAACCGAGAGCTAGTGTTCAGAGCCTGGGCTGTTTTGTTCACATGCTGAAGACAGAGTTCTGTTACTCCATTAATCTAACCAGCTTTTCTCCATCTTCCACCTTCATGAATTTTGGAGCTGTGAAAGTGAGATTGGCTAGCTCTCTTACCTGCTTGGATGTCTGCTAATGGTATAGCAGAGAATGTGGCAATTTCTGAAAGTCAGAAAAATCAATTTATTGTAAAAAGTTATTCATGTGTGTTTCTCAATTGAATTTATTCTCCTCCATTCTGTGTATCCCACTAGACTAGAGATGATTGCACCCATTATTTTAATCTTCTATTCAGTAAGGAAACATGAACAATGAGAAATCAGTCATGGTGGTTATGTCTATACATAGAAATCTAGACTTTTTGGGGGGCCTTTTCATTCATTGGATCATTGCATAGCTGTCTAGGGTCTAAGAAAAGAAGAGCACTGAAACCTCTTTTTGAACACACATACTATCTTCATTTTAGTCAAGATGAATCTCTTGGTTGACCTGAGTTTCTAGAAAATGTGTCAGAATTGGAGTACTTAAAGAAAACACCTTGAAGTTCAGAGATTTAAGGATCAGCCTGAATTTATCTTACTGAAGTCTTACTTGTCTTTTCTCTTTGATTCCTTAGCTGAACTGCAGTAATTTATCATACAATCCAGTTTTTATTTTAACTGCCCATATGAGTGCAAAGGGCAATTATAGTGATTTTTTAGCAATGTATCAAATGATCAATGTCACATTTGAGGTATTGGTATTGATAATGTCCCCCATCACTAGCACAATATCCAACACCTACAGTACAATTCATGCTTTTAATCCACAATTGGCTGGCTTCAAGACAGAAGTGTCATTGCCAGAGGCTGTAGTGCACAAAGCTCCTTCATTCACAACAGTAGGATGTAGAGCAGAAAACTGTGAAAGTGGAAGGTGTGAGAAACTGGATACAAGCCCCAAGGTCACAACCTGTGACCTATCCAGACACTCCTAGAAGTATTCTCATCACAGCATTTTGATTAACTTTGTAAACAACATCTGTTACTGGCAGAAGGAACTGAAAGATGTCATTAACATCTTAATAGAAATGGTGGAAAAATACTGGATTGAGGAATACTGATATCATCCTAAACAAATCAAAGCCCTGATACTCATATGTGTATTTATCAAAAGGACTTTGACATTTAATTAAATAATACACCACACAAAGGTTTGTTCTATGTGGAATGAATCTACTTGTTTTTCTACAAAAACAATGAAAATAATTGTATCAGATTTTTGCATTATAATACACAAATTTCAGTCTCACTGTGAAAATGTTCAAGTGACTATTTTTGGAAAGATTTTACATTTTTCTTTATTTTTTTAATGTATATTTGATAAAAACTAAAATGTCATCATTACAGCATAAGAGGATGTTAGCTTTTCCTGTACTGAGAGGCAAATTTAATGAAGATTTTGAAATTTGATTATTTATATTTTAATTTAAGGTAGTAATATAAACATCAAACTCCAAAATATAGAGCAGAGAACCATTTTAGACTGATGAACAGAGAAAAATACCTGGGCTTTCGTATATTGAATCCCTTAAATACTGAGATTTTAAGAAATCTTATTAGTATGATAAAAATTTTTGGTTGACTTAAGAAATATTTTCATACTCAGCCTCTGTTTTGTTCCTCCAAATAACTTTTTGCTGGGGCAATTCAGGTTAGGCTTTCAAAGTCACCAACAAGAACAGCAGAAAATTAAAAGCATTGCAGAGCAGTTTTTATTTTCATCTATAAATAAAATATCTAAATTGAAAATGCAACTACTTATTTAATTTTCTGCATATATTTTAGCATTTTAAAATACTTTCCATATTTTAGAAAACATTCCTTTTTTGAATATGAATGAGATTTTATTGCACCAAATATTAATTTCCTCAGTTTTTATCTTGTCTTTCAAGAGACCCATTTGCTATTCTTTTTCTAGGTTTTTGTTTTCCAGAACATGCTGAGTCATGTTATCTCTCTCCTTTATGCATCCTGATTTCTCATTTTGAACTGAAGCAAACTTTAGAAAAACGTTACTGTGCTCTTCTGTATGGTTTATCTAAAACTGAATCATAACAATAACATAGGAATATTTGAGTCAGCATTTATGCAGTAGCTTAATCATTTTGTTTGTTATCATTGTGTATATTATTATCTATCTGGGTAATTTAATAAAGTACATTATCCAATATAGCAAATGCTTACTCATATGACAGAAATATTTGGTCATTTTTATGTTGGAAATACATAAGTATTCATCCCTTAGAGCACTATTTTGAATCATGATTATCCAAAAACAATATTATTAGATGTATTTAATAAGGAATATGGAGTGTTACTGGATTGATTTACTATGAATTTAAAACTACTTGTACAGGGCTCAAGTAGTTTAGTCCTCTGTGGACTAAAGCCTATGCTTAGGTAGAGTGCAGTAACCAGGCTTTGATCCTCAGTGTGCCATGCCAGACCCACCCCTGGGGCACACTGAGACAGAGACTGAGACTGGTGTGGTGACATGTGCCATAATCCCAGGGCTTGGGAGGCTGCAAACAGGAAAATCACTATGAGTCCAGTCTACATAGTGAGACCCTGTAGAAACTGAACTAAATATATTAAAAAAAAAAAAAAACTTGTGTTATTTGTGATAGAACAAATGTAAATATTTTAAGATAAAAAGCAAAAACTATATAAACTAAGCTACTATAAAATATAACTCAAGAAATAGGTTTAAATATAATTATACTCATCTATTCAATTACATTCACCTGCTATGCAAAGTATGGACTACATATTTGGCACTGGATATATTAATGTTAGGAATGTATTACTGTAATTTAGAAATGTTAAGTTTCAGTCTGTCTGTCTGCCTATTAGTACCAAATAGTTGATGTGCAGCATACATTTTAGAAATAAACAATATTGATATTTAGTTATATCATTTAAAATTAATGTTTGAACTATAGAAAACTATAAGAACATCCTGTCTGGACTCTTTTCTTTCCTACCTGTTTCTTAGATTCAATATCTATTGAGTCATCAGTTGCTTTTCAATTTCCTTTCAATTATTTATTTATGTTTTAATGTATTTGGTACAGGGCCTAATGTGCAGCTCAGATTCTCCTCCTTCAGCCTCGCCAGTGCCGAGATTGCTGGTGCATGCCACCATGCCTGGTCAGTGTGGCTGGCTCAGCACACCTGGAGGCCTGGCTGGTAGGCTGCGTGGGGCCTGGGATCAAACCCGGATTCTTAGCTTGCCTAGATAGGCTCTTAGACTGCCAAGCTATCTCTATGGTCCATGTCTTACATTTTTACCTGGAGATTTTTGTTGCTTTAAATTTTGTGCTTCAAACTTGTTTAAATAATAAATCTATTTTGACTTTATTAGTTAATACTGAAGAATTTTATCTCATTAGTTATTTAGTTTTTCTATTTCATCTCTTTTATCAATGTAGGATGTAAATGCTGTCAAATGCACAAGTTTTACCAAGTTTGCAGTTAAATAAATTGTGGCCATTGCCTATTTCTACATAATGAAAGCATGTATTTACAGTATTCCATCTTCCCAGTTCATAACTGATATCAATCCCATGGTGCAAACAATCCCTGTTATGATTAATGTAGTATTCATGGCTGGTTCTTTCTGTATAGTATATCTTTATGTACAACTATATCACTATATGTAGCAGTAATTCTTGCTATTTTTCACCAACCAGTGTTCCACTCTACATTTATACTATATATATATATATATATATATATATATATATATATATATATATATATATATTCCCAATGAATAACATTTTTTGAGTATTATTAAGCAGTGCAAACATTGTAACTCAACAATTGTAGTATACCTTTTTTCATCTCTGCTAAATAAAAAAAAATTATACATGTGCTGGGTCACAGTTCATGTTAATTATAAGAGACATTGCCATGTACATTTCCTAATGATTGTATAGTTTTACATAATCATGAATAAAATGTTAAGTTTCAGTCTGTCTGTCTGCCTGTCAGATTTGTCTGTCTGTCTATGTACACATCTATAGCTACCATCTATCTGCCTACCTAAACTCTATTCTCATTTTTTCTTATAATTGCTGATCTGGTTTAAATATTGTAAAATCTCATGACAGGTGTAGTTTTTGTACTCTGTGATTACTAAGCAAAATTAAGTGTTTTCTTTCTTTGATTATTGGATATTGATGTATGTACACTTTTAAAACCCTTATTTTAAGTCTTTTGCCCAATTTCTTATTGGTATAAGTGTCCAGGGTTTTCATGTATTTATTAATGTTTGCTTACTTTTGCTGACAGTTACAGAAAATTGATTATGTTTTAAATTGTAATATGACTCTGTCAGTTATCATTTCAGTTTCATTTGATTTAGTGCTTTCAAAACCTCTCTTTTTGTGCATATATGTATTTAAAGTTATTTAAATTATTATTTGATTGATGAATTGACAAATTCTTATCATTTCAAAATATGTCATTGGGTGTACTGTTAGAAAGCTTAAATGAATTTACATAGCAAAAAAATTTGCATAGCCATCCTGCTGCCCTATGGTAAGCATCATCACTGCATATATTTATCATTCACATTTCATTTTTAACTGTCTCTTCATAGCTGATGGATACCTTTTTAAACAACATATATGATATTTTGCTTTTTGTACATTCTATGTATTTGTTTTGAGGGTTTATTTAATTTGTATGTAATAAGATTTTTCATGCATGAATACAATTAAAAACTTTTAAATTCATTTTTCTGTTTACTTTGCTTTGTTCCTTTGTGAACGTCAATATTTTCTTCACTGCCACATAGTCAAAGACACCCTATACAACCTGACGAGACCACATTAGGTTGGCATCAGTCGGGGTCACTCTCCTCACTATGAGTGAGGGGCCTGCGGCTCACACTGCGGAGTTTTCAAGTTACGGATGAAGAGCTCATCTTCCTTAGTCTACATCATTATGCCTGACAGTAGTATTTGGACCAAAGCAGGCAGTTTTCCCTTGAGCATTGTTAGAAGATTTGTTCAACTTTGTCATACCTTCCAATAAACAGTGATTTGTCATTTATGATGCTATTTTTATTTTGTTTATTCTACTTCTTGCTTTTGAGAGTTCTCTGTGAGTCATATGTCCTGCATTATTCCAAATGTACAGTTTCACTTTAAAACATTAAACTGTATAATGAATTCTTTTACTATTGCTATTAAAATCATTTAGGCTAGAGATATAGCTATCTTAGCGCCACAGGTACCTACCTGGCCAACATCAGGTCCTTCCTGAGTTTGATTTCTCATATAAATTAAATAAATGAATAAAAAATAAATAAATAACATTTTTTGGAAGTTCAGGTTATTCTAAGGAGAGCTTTACCTATATGAAATTTAGCACTTGTGTTTCAACATAAAAAATTTTTAGAAAACTCTGTTTTTGTGTTTTTGATTATTTATAAAACATATTGTTGACTTCCTCTTTTACTAATTATAAAGTTGAACTAATGCATAAAAATAATAGTTGTGGGTAAATACGATTTATCATGTACTACTTGATACACGTATAGGTTTCATATTGTTTAAAACAAGTTAAACATATTAATGATGTCAAACAAAATTTTCACTATGAAAGCTTTAACAATATTTTTCTCTGTCTTTTTTTTCCTGTACATTCCATTATTTTTTAATGGTAGGCTCCATTCTGGACCATAGCATCCCACAACACTCTCACTCTTACGTGATTCTGACTTAACACCTATAATCAAAATTTCCTTCTCTCCTGTCCTCAATTTTTATGAGATAAACATTTTTTTGACTAAACATATTCGAGGGAGATCATGTGGTGCTTGCCTTTCTGTGTCTTAGTTCACTTCACATAATGACCTCCTTATTCATTTATCAGTTGATTAACGGTTGAGTTGCTTCTTTTCCTTGGCTATTGTTAATAGTAGTGTCTTGAATATGGAGCTGCACATGTCTTTGACCTACCAATTTCATTTCTTTTCCTTACATCTTCCTTACTAAAGGTGTCTGAATATATGACAGTTCTATTTTTAATCTTTTGAGGAGCATCAGAGTGCATTCCATTTCCACTAACCACTAAAAATTACACAAGTGTCTCTTCATCTCCATGTGTTGAGGTCCAGGCTTCATAAAATTTTGGAATAAAATAATTTTATATTTACATTGTGATTAGAGCTTATCTGAGGCCTATTGTCTTGCCGTGTCAGCTGGCTATGCTATATGGAAATGTAACTCTGTGTGCCTCCAGTAACAGATGAGGGAGGCCTCATAGTCCCATGATGCTATGGGGCTCAGGGGCAAGATTGCATGAGTCAAAGGCATCGTGGTTCCTAGCGAATTGGTAGTTTGAAGTAGTAATGAAAAAAGTTTCACCTGGGAGGAAGGAGAAACTTCTTCTTAACCAGTTGTATCTCCTTACCATACAAATCATCATGAAGGACCGTGGCTATCCAGAGTTACTTGATAACTCCCTTACCATTTTCCTCAGTGTAAGAAATAAATAAATACTGAAGTTTGGGCTTCCTTTTGGCCTTTTTGATTCCCATGATAAGGAGGGCATCCCAAACCCTCACTGTATCACTATTTTGTTTCTTGCT
The DNA here is from genome assembly GCA_004027165.1 of Ctenomys sociabilis. Taxonomy (NCBI): domain Eukaryota; kingdom Metazoa; phylum Chordata; class Mammalia; order Rodentia; family Ctenomyidae; genus Ctenomys; species Ctenomys sociabilis. The sequence goes on along the minus strand of PVKA01027843.1, from coordinate 7,450 downwards.
TTCTGTACCGACTTTGTAGGAGGCTGAGGTCCACTGCAGGGGTTCCCAGCATCCATAACTTATCCAGCTCTTTTTATCATTAGTCTTTTTAGCATTAGCCATCTATATAGGGATAAGTTGTTGTCTCGTGATTTTTGTTTGCATTTTCTTTATCATTAGAGATGATGAGATTTTAATGCATACCACTGGGTCGTTTGTATGACTTCCATGAAGAACATTTATTCTATTAGCAGCTCAAATTGTGTTATTTGGCTTTTGTTTGTTACTTTGCTATAGTTTTGAGCTCTGTATATATTTGAATAGCACATTATCCAATACTGGCATTGCAAATATTTTCTTCAATTTGTAGGTTGTCTCTGTGCTCTGTTGATTCATTCTTTTTCAGTGCAAAATGTAATTACTTTTATGTGATTCCAGTTGTCTATTTTTGGTTTGGTTTGTGAATTTGAGGTGTTGTAAAACTAAAGTTGTCAATTTTGATTTTCTAATATTCCCTATGCTTTCTTTGCATTTTTTTTTCTGATTTCACATCTTGCATTTCAATTGTTAATCTGCTGCACTTGATCTTTGAATCTGTTGATGGATAGCAGACTAGCTTTATTCTCCTGCATGTGATATCCAATTTCCTTAAAAGCATTTATTCAAAACACTGTTTCATTCCAGTGTATGTTCTTACTATTTTGCTATTGAGTATTAACAGAAATCTACAGATTATAGATGTGTAGTATGTTTCCAGGTTCTCTAATCTATCCCATTGTCTTATGTAACTCTTAAAGCTAATACTGTGCTTCTTGATACCTAAAGCTTTGTAATATGTTGTGAAGACAGGGAGAATAATGGAAATTTTTGCCCTAAACATGGTCTTGGCTATGTTTTATAACTGTTTTTGTTTTCTATGGAACATTTATGATCTTGTTCTGTTTCCAAGAAGAATATCTCTGATATTTCAACATAGATTGCATTGAATATGGAAATGACTTTGGGTAGTGCAGGCATTTTAACAATACTGAATTGTCTATTCCATATATACAAGAAGATTTTTGTCTTTCTTGTGTCCTTTTCAGTTTCTTTCATCAATATTGTGTAATTTGAGGCTGGTGAGATATCTCAGCAGACTAAGCATCTGCTAAGGCAAACACAGGAATAAGGATTCAATCCCAAGCACTACATGCCACACTGACTCCACCCCCAGGCATGCTGAACTGGCTACAGATACTGGGTGTGGTAACACATGCTTATATTCTAGCAATGGGGAGGCTGAAAACAGGAGGGATTACAGGGGTAAATCACAAAACCCAGTCTCAATCTGCATCTACACTCTGGCTAAGCAGGTGCTTTAGTCCACTAAGCTATCTGGCCAGCCCTTCTATCATATTTCTATGTCTTTCTGTTAGGTCAGTGTTCTCAACTTTAATATTTCATCCTACTGGTTTTACTTGCTATGTAAAACTTTTTTTTTTTTTTTTTTTTTTTTTTTTTTTTTTTTTTTTTTTTTGTCTTTTTTGAGACAGGGTCTCACTATGTTGTTGTTGTTCGTTTTTGCAGAACCAGGGATTGAACTCAGACCATTGTGCTTGCCAGGGAAGCACTTATTCTACTGAGCCATCTCCCCAGCCCAGGGTCTCACTATGTAGTGTAGGCTGGCCATAAGCTCACTTTGTAGCTCAGGCTGGTCTCAAACTCACAACAATCCTCCTGCCTCAGCCTCCCAAGTGCTGGGATTATAAGCATGTACCACCACACCCGGCTCAATATGTAAAACTTAAATGGCAACTTGTGTACAGACATAACATTTTATAATGCATGTGCAACAATGGAATTCATCACAACTACTATAATTATTTTGTATTTTTCCAAAATATGAAGAAAGAGTTCATATTTTATGTTGTAGTGCACTTGAAAAGAGTGTCTTATCTTAGCTTGTTCTTTTACTTATCAGAGAGATATATTAGTCTCCTTTGGAAGTGTTTTCACAGATTTGTCCTCAGACCCTCCCTTTTATTACAGATAGTTGTCATACGTAATGTTCACATCTACCAGAAAATGGACTCACTCACTATAGGAAGAAGTTTCTCTAATGCAATAAATTTTATTTAGCTGTACATTCAAGTCCATAAAAGACAAAAGAACAGATGGTCTTAAATACATATTCATAACTGAGAAAACCTTCAACTCACCCCACTCTTTTCAGACCTGTCCTTTGTTTTATTTAATAATCTTCACAATTTTGATTAATTTATATATCAGAACTATTATTATTTTTTGTTTGTTTGTTTATTTTGGTGGAAGCAGAGATTAAATTCAGGCTCTTGAACTTCCGAAGCAAGAGCTTATTCTACTGAACCATCTCCGTGGTCCTACATCTAAATTATTAATGAGCTCGACAATATTAAGACATAGAAAAATTAATCAGACAAAATACTATATATATTGTCTTTCATGCCATGGTTTTTCATTTTATGTGAGGTCCATTATCTTGCATAGAAAACTAAGAAAATCTGAATAGAATTTAATGTTGCTGATCAAAATTCGTCTAAAAAATTGTATTTTAATCCTTGATAATATGTAAGAATACTGAACACTACCTTAATTTGTTGCTTGATAAAAATGTTTAAGGATTTCAATGTTTTGACAAAAAATTTGATATAATTATTTTTTAGGTAGTTCAACATAACGTAGTCTAATAGACATGGAATCATTGCTGATTTCAGTCTGTTCTCTCCATTTAGAGCTATTTGAACTGCCTGGATGGCATGCCCCCACAATTCCACATCCAGAGGCTCACCCTGAATTGCCTTCTGTCTCCAGGACAAGGACCTCCTAAATAAGTAACAGAGTGAGGCCAAATCTCAAAAAGAACACAAACCAAGAAACAAACATTTTTCAATTTTAGCACTGCTTTTTAAAAAAATGTTTGTTCTTAGGGGCTGGGAAGATGGCTCAGTGGAATAAGCATTTCCCTTTAAATGCAAGGGACTGAGTTCAATTCCCAGTTGCAAAAAAAAAAAAAAAAAGTTTGTTCTTGTTTTCTGTGACATTCTCACAATAAAATTGGTAGGACTAAAACTTAAGATATCGCTGCATCAGACTCCAGAGTTCTGGGATTATAGGAACATGTCAACAGGATGAGCTATGGTACAATTTAAAAAGAAAAATTACTATGTTTTTATGTTTATATTTTATTATATAATATTTTCAAATAATTCTTAGTCACTCTTAGTCATTCATTTTTGCATCTATTGTAAGGCATCGATTGTGAATGTTATTTCACAAGAATCAATAATTATGTATCAACTGCTTCTAATTTGTTGTTATTCAATTTTATAGCAATAATCATCATTGTTCAATTAATATTGTTTTGCCATTAAAATTTTCTAAAGGTGATATTCTTTGTCAAATACTGCATACTTTTAAATGCCTCTACCATAAAACATTTGTACTTGTACATATCTGTGTACATGCAGATGATATAAATATATTTATGGACTTTTTGTCTTTAAATTCACTGACAAATCAAACACACTTATTTTTACATATACTCATTAAATACTTATACTAAAATGAGCAGCATTTTTAATTTTCTGATATTTACTATATGATAATTTATAATTATTACAAGAGTTTTACAAAGAAAAACATTATTTGTATGACTCTAAGCTTGATTAACTAAAATTTAAAAATTTGTAAAATACAGAGAATTAGCAAAGCTATCAGACCCTAGGGAATTTAGGGGGTTGGGAAGTCAGGAGGTGACTGTAAAAGATATATGATTTCAGATTGCCAAAGAAGTATGAGGATCACAAATTTCATCTCTGCCTCAGAAGCAACAGCTGATGTCCCAAAATAATTTATAAAAAGTGCTGGAGGTGTATCGCAGGGGCAGAATATGTTTACCCACCCCCTGCTCCAAAAATATATACTTAATTATCATTAGATGGGGAGGATGTGTATTTAAAGGCCTTATTATAGGGAAGGATAACAACATAATCTTATACACATGAGCAATACAGAGAAAATACTATAAACACTCACTTCAAAAAATCAAAATAATATGTGGCATAATGAATTTGCTAGTGAGCTAATATAACTAGTTCATATTGTTCTTATTCATTCAACTTTTTATGTCCAGAATGAAAAAAGAAGTTTAGGAAATCCCCATTGTAATTCTATTTTGTCTCTTTGTGCATTGTGTTTGCTGAAAGATGATTTCTATAATTTCAGACTGAAAATACCTTCAATAACCAAGGATAATTTGTTTAATGTAACAAAATTACATTCTTTCATGTGCTCTATATTGATAAAATGTCTTGATTCTTTTATGCTTACATTTTCTTGGTTTACTCTGTCTACATTGAGTGGTTTATTCTTAGAATAATGGAGACATTGTTCCTAAACTTATAGATCTCACTGTGTACTTCATTCAGTATGGACTTATTATCATATAAATGTTGATGTCTTTTATTTTTTGCTTATCTGTTTGAACTTTGGGTAAATTAATTTTAATTTTTTCATTATTTAAGGATTATACAGTTTGATGTTGCAGTACAATTCATTGTACTAGAATATTTCTAATTAAAATTATTGTATTTTAAAATCTGGATATTTGTTTTGATTTCATCTTTCCATAGGAAGTGAAACATGATTTTTAAAATCACCACATTTTGACAGTCTTTGGGAAGTGACTTATGATATCGCAAAGGTTATCTTCATATGTGTGTCTTAATTTCATGCATATGTTTCATATATATGTGAAATGAGCTATTATGTCAATATGGATAATATTTGAAACCTATATTATTTATCAGTAACGTTTTCTTATTTTGTATTTAGAATGATTTATCAATTGAATCATATAGTAGTTATAAATTATCTATCATTATTTCCTCATAAACTGGCTGAATTATTCTAATTTAACAGGCTATGGGTTGTGGAGACAGCTCAGTGGCATAAGCACCTACTTGGCAAGCACAAGATCCCTAGTTCAGTCCCCAGTACTAGAAAAAAGTACTCTCTAAACAGAACCAATATTTATTTTTTCTTCCTGGTAGCAGTGATAAATTATTTATCAAAGTTTTGTATGGATAAACATTAAGAACGAGAGACTGGCCAGAGGCATCACAGCCAACTCCGCCATCCTCCTCGATCCTGCCAACGCCGCCCAGCCAGAGACTGACCTGAGACAGCGGCTGACTCCAGCGGCCTCCTAGATCCTGCTGCAAGCTCTCCCAGTGAGTGGGAATTTGCACTACTCATCAGGCTTCCCAGATCAGTGAGTGTGTGATGAGTCTGATGGAGAGCCATTGGCTTCATCCCAGGTGTGCTAGCCAGATTCCCACACCCAAGCCCTCCAAGCCAGTGACCGGCCTGAAACCTCAAGACTCACTCACCAACACCTTCCCGGATCCCCTGCCCTAAAGCCTTCTGAGCAAGTGGGAATTCTCTGACTCCCTGGGTGTCAAAGTACAGTGAGTGTAGAGCTCCAGGCCTGCCGAGCCAAAGAGACATTTCCCAGGGATTCCCTGCCCCTCCCCCCAGTGGCCTGGTGAGAGCTCAAGGCCCACCACGTCAGAGACACATTTCCAGGTGATTGCCGGCCCACCCCACAGCCCCAGACCCAGTACAGGTCGGCCTGGAGTGAGAACTCCAAGCCTGCCAGGCCGGAGGGACATTTCTCAGCCATCCCAGGTCCCATACCATGACCCAAAACCCAGAGCAGCATGGCCTGTGAGTGAGGGCTCCAGGCCCGCTGAACCAGAGGGACCTTTCCCAGCCTTCCTGGGTTCCAACCTGTAGACCTAGACTCAACACAGGCTGGCTGACCCAGTACAGCCTACTCAGTGAATAAGATCATCCACTATCCGTTTGTGAGACTAGAAGACCCACCAGAGCCCAGACCCGCCCACCTAGAGAGTGACCTGCCTGACACAGGAGGGCTGACTCTGGCAATCTTCCAGATCTTCGCTCCAAAGCCAGCCAAGACATGGGGAATTTTCATCACTTGCTCTGCATCCCAGTTCACTTCATGCTCGCCTGAAAAGGGAACCAACAGAGGGGAACCACAGGAGCTGCCGCAAAAAGGAAATGAACACAACAGCTAGATCCAGGATAGGCATACCTGGACAATCTCAAACTTAATAGACTGGCACCTGAATCTCATAACAAACTAAGGTTATAGATGCACCAAAGCTCGACTCTAAACATCAAAGATCAGTGCTATAAAAAATGACAAACACAACGGGAAAAAAACAATCCCAGACCTCGAGTCACTAGTAAGGGCAAAGGACACTAGATCAGCTGCAACAAATGAAGTAACAGATACAGCAGCAAAGGAACGACAGTAGAAAGATATAGAACAAATAAAATGAGAAGTAGTTCTATTCCAGCTGATAGATTTCAGAATAGAAGTAGCACTATTCCAGCTGATATATATATGAAACCTCAGGACACACTCACCAACACCTCCCCAGATCCCGTTACCTAAAGCCCACTGATTGAGTGGGAATTTCCCCGATTCTCTGGGCATCAAAGGTCAGTGAGTGTAGAACCTCAGGCAGGTTGTGCCTGAGATACATTTCCCAGGGATTAAGCTGCCCGTCACCTCACCTGGCCCAGTGACAGCTCCAGGCACACGGTGCCAGAGAAACACTTCCAGGTGATTACTGGTCCCACCCCACAGCCCCAGACCCAGTGCAGGTCGGCCTGGAGTGAGAACTCCTAGCCTGCCACACCGGAGGGACATTTCTCAGCAATCCACGGTCCCACGCTACGGACCGAACCCAGCACAGCCTGGCCTATGAGTGAGGGCTCTAAGCCCACTGCACCAGAGGGACCTTTCCCAGCCTTCTTGGGTTACGGCCTGTAGACCCGGACCCAGCACAAGCTGGCCGGCTCCGTACAGCCTACTCAGTGAATAAGATAATCCACTATTCTTTTGTGAGCCCAGAAAACCCACCAAAGCCCAGGCCCACCCACCTGGGGAACGCCCTGCCTGACACAGGAGGGCTGACCCCGGGAACCAACATAGGGGATCCAAAGGAGCTGCAGCAAAAAAGGAACTGAACACAACAGCTAGACCAGGATAGGCACACCTGGAAAATCTCAAACTTAATAGACTGGCACCCTAATCTCATAACAAGCTAAGGTTATAGCTGCACCAAAGCTCTACACCAAAGGTCAAAAATCAGTGCTATACTAAATGACAAAGAGAAGGGGAAAAATGCAATCCCAGACCTCGAGGCCATCAGGAAGGGCAAAGGACACTAGCTCAGCTGCAACGAATGAACTAACAGATACAGCAGCAAAGGAACAACAGCAGAAAGCTATAGAGGAAATAAAACGAGAAGTAATTCCCCAATTTAAAAAAGAAATATTTGAATACATAGAATCTGAAATAAAGAATGAATTCCAGAAACATTGGGTGGAAACACGATGCTCACCCAGAACAAGTGCA
>PVKA01027842.1:0-30066 GCA_004027165.1 Ctenomys sociabilis | reverse complement strand
ACCTGGGATGTTGGAGGAAGCCAAGGGGTGCAGCAATACAGTGTCTGGGTGAACTGCATCTGTTAAGTTCTGTGGTCCTAAGTCCTCGACAAAAGGACCTGGAGGGGAGGTGGAGGCCCACGAGACTTGGCTGTGTCACTAGCAGTTTAGAAACAAGGAAGCCTATAAATTTGCAAAGTTACCTGTCACAAACGCAGTTCGGGGCTTCAGGAGACAGCTGCATCTAGAAGGGAGGCGTCTGCGCGCACCGTGCTCATGCGCTCTCACTCTGCTCTCAACCCCTCTCCAGTGTTCGGGATGCAGAACAACCTGGCTCCCAGCTCCACGGCTCTGTCGCATGGCACGGCCACCATGTCTACAGGTTGGTAGCCCAGGTGCAACTTAAGGGCAGGGCAGTGGCACTCCTTTGAGGCTATGACTCTCACTATCCCTTTCCACAACTCAATAAGAAGGTTCCAAAGACTCCTGAAAAGGCTTTCCCCCAAACAGACCCTCCCCCAGCCTAGAGATGGAGACCTTGACTATCTGCTGGTCAGATGCAGGTTAGACACACAGGGGCATCCATTCCAGCAATGGCATCCATGCCCCATCACATGTGGCCTGCATATCCCGTGGATCTCACAGCCACTGGCCAGTCTGGTGGTCCCCCAACCCCATAATGAGCTCTTGCACAGTTCTCTTTCACTGCAGAACAACTCACTGGGTGATTTTATGATGAACCCTCATGCAGACCTGGGAACTGGAACAGGGATGCTTTCAACTTCCCTGTTTAGTTAGAGTAGAAAGTTTAACATGCATGAAACAGTAACAAGAATGAAATGATTTGCTGGGGTAGATATGCAGAAAGAAGGGGTGAAGTGAGGTCTAGGAGGACTCCAAGTTCTAGAAGGATGAGCCTGTTTATACTCATAAACATTCCATGTAAGCCCTCTTTGCTGCTGCAGGAAGTTAAGTCCATTGCTTGCTTCTTAACTGGGGAGGCCGCCTGTCTGCCAAGGCCGATTAGTTAGTGGCTCAGAGTGGCAGGACCTTCCTCGCAAGCCGGTGAGCCCACCTATGGTTCTTCTCCTGCAGCATATGGTGTGAAGAAAAACGTGTCCCAGGCCCCCGCCGTCGTGAGCACTGGTGTGTCCACCACCTCCACTGGTGAGTTCTGCTCTCTTCTGCCAGGAATTGGGCCAGCACCCAGACAGAATTGCCAGGCTGTGACCCAAGGGCACTGGGGAGGGGAAGCCTGCATGGTCCAAGGCCCATGGACACAGCTCACCCCAAAGTCTCTTGGATGTCTCTGTGAATACACAGAGATGAGCATCCGCTGAGTGGCGGCTGCCTGCCCACCCTAGGATGCAGGAAACCCCTCCCGCCACCCCTGCTCACCTCCGATCTAGAGTCCCTTCTCCTCTGCTACATGTAACCCACCATAAGGACCGGCAAACCCCTCAGAAGCTGCCGGCACCACCCTGCCTTCTACAGAGTCTTTATCAGCTTGGGTCCCTGCCATCCCCAGGGCAAATTTCCCCATTGCTCTGACCCTGGTGTTGCTTCCATTCAGTGGTCATTAATTTAAATAGAAAATGACCAAGCACTTACTTTGCATAAGACAGACTGTTCTAAGTACCGGGAGCAGCAGTGGTGACAGCAGGGCAGGCTCATGCCTTCTCAGCCCGGTGAGTCCAGTGGAGGAGGCAGATGGCAAACACAGACAAAACACATAAGCTAACTGCAGGAAGCAGCAGAGATTCGAAAGAAGCCATAACTGATGGACCAGGCAGAAGCAGAGTCCGTGCAGGGGGAGTGGACCAGTCAGGAAGAGCCCCCTTGAGAAGACAGGCCACTCACCACATTAGTTAAGGGACCTGCCTGGCTGTGGGGAGGTAGTTGCCCATTTGGTAAAGACCCCATATTTCTGGATGGGGAGGCAGACCAACGACTGCCTGCCTGGCGTTTCTGCCATTGACCCAACGTCCCACAGGCCAGGCCCAGCAGGGCAGGGAGGGCATCCCGGCCACAGTGTCTCCTGAGCACTCGCTAGCCTCCCTTCCTCCTTTCTCCTTGCCCTTCTGGCCATTGGTCCCGTCTTCCCTCTCCTGGCCATTTCTTTCCTCTTCCCGGGCCTTTCTCCTTCCCAGCCTGCACCACCAATGTCCAAAGTGATGACAGCTTGCACAAGGACTGCAAGTTCCTGATCCTGGAGAAAGACAACGTGCCCTCCAAGAAGGAGATGGAGCTGCTGATCATGACCAAGGACAGCGGGAAGGTCTTCACTGCCTCCCCAGCCAGCATTGCTGCAAGTATGCCGGAGCTGTGCCTCGGCCCACAGGGGAGAGGCCGGGGGGGGGGGGGGGGGGCGCTGGATGTCCCAGCAATGTGGTCACGGCCAGAGACGACTTTGTCATAAGCCCAGGGCCACAGCATGCTAGTGAAAACTGCCTGCCCTAACAGAGTGTCCAAGGGGCTGCTCTAGTGCAGAAGGGCCAGGAAAATTCAGGCAAACAATTTTCAGAGGGTTCTCTGGGCAGCAGTGGGCCTGACCACAAGAGCAGGTCTTTCTTGGTATCCAGCTACAGCTGACCTGTCCAAGCAGCCAGGACATAGGGGCAGACTGGGGTCAGGGAGAGAATGAGCTGCATTATCATGGGCTCTGTGTGCAGCTTCTTTTTCAGAAGACACGCTGAAAAAGGAAAAGGAAGCTGCCTACACTGCTGACACCTGCCTAAAAGCAGACGCCAATGGTAAGGGCCAACCTGACCGCCGCCCCACTGACCCGTTTCTCTGCCTCCTGAGCCTCTGCTGCTCTGTGTGGTCCACAGACCAGCAGAGTTGGCAGCATGCATGCAGACGCACACACTGGTGCGCACATGCATGGGCACATGCATACACGTGCATTCATGCACACGCTCACATGCATGCGTACACACACATGTACATATGCACATGTGCTCATGCACATGCCTGCCCAGGCCTGCTGCATAGGGGAACTGTGAGAGCCCACGTGTGCGAGGCTGCCCTCTGGCACAGCTTCACGGCGTCCTTCTCCCTGTTAGTCCTCCCCTCACTTTCAGGAGCAAAAAAGTGCCTTGCCGAGTATTCAGTAGCTTTGTTTTTTTCTTCCCAAATCTGTGGATTCTGTCGTGGGTAAACACATTTCTTCACAAAGTCCGGCAGCATCTCCCCGAACACCTGGTTTCAGAGAGGTCAGCAAAGGAAGGGAAACATCAAGTCACAGAGCGTGAGGAGGTAAATGTGAATTAAGCCAGTTACCTCCTGAGCAGCAGAGAGACTACGAGGATTCGCAAGGCTAGCAATTCCTCACATTGTAGGGGTGGAGCTGAGCCTGTGAAGTCAGAAAACACTTTGGAATATGATGAAAGAAAGTGACAATCACAGAAAATGCCACACATGCCCCCAAATCCTCAAATAGTATCAAACACTCACAAGCAGCTTCCGCAAACCAGTACTTGCCAAACATCTCGGCCCCATCCACCTACGGAGAAAGGCGGGGCACCCACCCAAGAGGAGGAGCAGCTGCGGGCCCTGACCCTGAGCTGGGCCCCAAGTCCCTGAGCCAGGAGCTCAGAGTCAGGGCGGGCATGCAGCTCAGGGCAGAGCATGTTCTGTGGTACATGAGGCCCTGCATTTGATCTGCAGGACCAAAAGAAAACAATGTCCAAGCCACTTCTCTTCAGCCCACTTATTATTTCAATGTGACTGTCACCCCCGACATGATATTCCAAAATGCTGATACTCAGGACCAGTGAGATAGCACAGTGGACTACGTGCCTGCTTGGGCAAGTGCAGGGACCAGCAGTCCACTTCCCCACCACACGCTGTGCTGGCTGCACCCCTGGACCTGCTGAGACTGGCCACTGAGATGGGTGTGGTAGATAGCACATGCCTGTAATCCCAGCAGTGGGGAGGCTGAACTGGGACCACTGCAAGTCTGAGCTGTGTCATGAGACCCCGTACCGAATACATTAAAAAACAAACAAACAGTACTTCAAGCGTGCAGGGGCTGTGCTCTCCTTCCTTGCTGCTTTCTGGCCAGGCCATGACTTCACAGACGCAGGCATTATAAATACCAGACTCCAGGCACTGAGTGCTCCCTGCTCTGCAAGGTGCCTTTGGGGTAAATTTATCCCCAGAACCCGGCGCAAGGGGCAGAACAAGCTCCGGTTCAAACTCCTCTGTCCTTTCAGGAGATGTGAAGGTTGGATCCACCAAGAGCAAGTCTGTCTCCAAAGGTGGGTGAGAAGGGAACCCCACAGTGACAGCCGTAGGGCCAAACATGGTTAGGTAGCAGATGACGACCCCTAGCCTGGTGCAGTATGCCTGGGTGACCCCCAGCTATGGCTCCCTGAAGGCTCAGAAAGGAGCTGGTGGGCAGGAGCAGGCAGGCTGTGGGCTGGAGGTGGCCTCAGAAGCTTGGTTCATGGGACCTGCTTCAAGAGACCGCCTTCACGGGCCCTGCTCCACCCATCTGGCAACCACTGAAGGCCCTGAGCCCCAAGGTCTCATGCCAGAGCAATAGCAGCACACCATCATGGGCCTAAGGTGGCACAGAGTCAAGAGAGTCCTGCCCTCACCTCCTTGCATTGCAATATCAGCTATCCAGGCATTCTGCCTCGCTGCACTGAACCTCAGACCCTGCTCCTTAAAACAACCTTCTAGGTTTCTTGGTTTCCACTGAGCACTGAGAGTGACTCTAGATGCCAGGCAGACTGCAAAGCATGAGCCCCGTGAAGTGAAGCAGGCAGTGGGAAGGCTTCCAGGTCAGGCATGAGCTATGCAGGAGTTTGTGGTGAGGTGGTGGGATCCTGTGTTCACTGGAAGGAAGGCTGTGAAGCCTGGCCATGGGCCCTGTCCTCAGCAGGTGACACAGCTCGCCTCCTCCCACTGTCCTGCGAGTAGACCATCTCAACACCATTGCCAGGCTGAGTGACCTTATCAGAGTCACACAGCTTGAGCCCAGAATGCTTGCACAGAACTATGCAGAAACTTGGAAGGCTCCTCCCAGCACTTGGGCCCCAGGAAGCCACCCGAAGCTGGGCACTTGGAGGGAAAAGGGCAGAGACGCCCGGCCTCAGCTCACATTCCCTGGCTTTTCTACAGAAATCCATGGCTATGAGCACTTCAGCGGAGGAGGCGGCAGCGGCAGTGCTGGGGGAACGTGGGGGGCCGCGCCCTCCTGGTGCCCCTGGGGCTCCTGCTGCAGCTGGTGGAAGTGGCTGCTGGGCCTGCTGCTCACCTGGCTATTGCTGCTGGGGCTGCTCTTCGGCCTCATTGCACTGGGTAGGTGCCCAGGTCCAGGCAGGCTGCATGGCAAGAAGCAGGACAGGCCCTAGTCCACTGCCACGTCGGCAGGCAGGCCAGGGCCAGAGGCCACAGAGTGGGGGTCACGGAGCAAACCCACACTGCTAAGATGAAGAGACTGCAGTGGGAGGCACCTGGCCTGGGGCCAGGTCTCTGTGTGGAGCTGGGATTCCAAGGCAGCCCTGGTCCTATGTGTCCTTCGCGCACCTGTGGCTGCCCATGGCTGTCAGCCCAGGCCTCCCACGGGCTTCTGCTTCTCACCTTTTCCAACAGAGGGAGGGTGAGCTTTGTCACCCAGCTCAGATGACAAGACTGAGGCCCAAGCAGTTTCAGAGAGGGTACAACAGGTTAACCCTGCTCCACATAGGCAGGCCACAGGGTGGGTCCGCAGCAGCCCCCCCACAGGGCAGGGTGTGGGCTGGGGTGCTCATTGGTGGACCCTGTCTTTTTGTGGTCCCCCTGCAGCGGAGGACGTGAGGAAGCTGAAAGCCCGTGTGGACGAGCTCGAACGGAGCGGGGGCGGCGTGATTTATTATGAGGACAAGATGGACAGAAGCCACAAGGAGCGCTTGCAAGGAGCCACACCCGGAGAGGGAGCTGGCTCAGGCAGGGCAGGATTCAGTGGAGGCCTCGGCCAGGAGGAGCTCTGGCTATTTGTGAGGGACAAGCTGCAGCTAGAGCAGGAGAACGGTGAGCACTCCGGGTGTGGGCTGGGCCACCCCACGCACTTGCAGCTTTGCCTGGGGTGGCAAGCATTCAAGTGCTGGGGACACCACTCGGCAACCCTCCTCACAGCCCGAGAGGCAGGGAGCTCCAGCACCGGGACTCCATGTGCCCGTGGGCAAACAGTCCTGGCAAGAACAGTGGCCCGGGACCAAGAGTAGCACCCAGGTCCTGGTGTAACCTCAGTTTCTCCCATAAGCTGTGACCGCCTGTCGTGTGTGTGAGGGTACAGAGACCTGACAGCATTTCCTTTCTCTTGTAGGAAACCTCCTAGGAATCCCTGGCCCTAAAGGTACAGCAGTAAATTGAGCCCTTTCTTAATCCCGGTTCCCGCAGGGGGAGGTGGCATTCTGGGTGGATTGGGAAACATTTTCTGCTTTTTCCAAATGAAAGAATGAGAAGCTGGATCACTTTCCTGGAGGGACGAGAGACCTGGTTTTAGGGTCAGAAGATCTTGGAATGGGAAAGGACCTAGGTGGCGTCTGGGAGAGACTCAGTGGTCCTCCTATTCCACACTGTGTCCCCTGGCATGTGGCTCACACTGTCACACTGTGAAGTACCCTGGAGAGAGGCTGTGGGCTCCCGCCCATCTCATATTTCCATTTCTTTCTGATTGTAGGTGACATGGGAAGTCAAGGTCCAAAAGGTAAATATGTTGTGACACTGGCACTTTATTTTTATTTGAGCACGCGATTATGTTCATTATGTGGAGATGGGACGTGTGCATGGCACATCTTGCTCCTCTTCTCATCCTCTTCCCCTGCCAACCACCCAACTCTTGACCCCTTTCCCCTCTGAGAGAGATCATGGTTTCAAGTGGGTCCTCAACCCTGGGCTTGGGACCAGCACTGGCCAGTAGCCAGTTAGGAGCCAGCTGCAGAGGGGAAGGGGCAGACCGTGCCTGTGTCTATAGCTGCTCCCCACCCTCCCATCACTGGCGTCATGGCCTGAGCCACCTCCTGTCTAATCAGGAGGAGGAGGTGTCAACCCTGAGGTCCCCACAAGGGATTGCTCCTGGCCCTGTCTGGCTAGACTGGACAAACTCCAGTGTTTATAGAAACTTCTAGAGGACTGTGAACCCCACTTCCAGGGCCCCCAATTCAGTAGTATGGCTGAGGTGAGGAGTCTGAGGTCTTAGTGGCCCCAAGTGATTCTGTGGCCAGGTTGCACATCCTCCTGCCATGACACTGTCACCCTGCTCATCTTGCTTCCCCAGAGACCCCAGCCCCAGCACCGGGCTCCCCCCACTTAGGGCCCTTCTACTTCTTATTCCCTGTCTGCAGCCCCCACTCCTTAAGACCCAGCTAGGGACCACAACTTGTCCTGAGCCCCGAACCCACTGGTGTCAGCTAAAATGCAGCACTCTGGCTACATGTGAACTGCAGATGTGTTCACAATTATTCATTACAAGTGTAGGTATCCCAAATAGCGTATGGGGCATAATCATAGTAAAAATGTATTTGTGTTTATCTGCAACCCATGTGGGCCTGGACACTGTATTTTCATTTGCTAACTCGGCAGCCCAAGCTGCTTCCCATCATCCTCTGGCTGACAAGTCTCTACCTTTGTTCCCACAGGAGACAGAGGCCTCCCTGGGACTCCAGGTCTGTAACCCCAGATGACTCCTGGTGCTGCTAGTCCATGGAGGTTCCATCGTGGCTGCCAGCCCAAAAAAGGAATAGGGGCTGAGGTCTTTTTCTATGTCCACAGGTGTCCCTGGGCTGTTGGGCCACCCCGGTCCAGAAGGACCCAAGGGACAAAAAGGCAGCATGGGTAAGAGCTGCACTTTCCATCCCATCCCTTCTCATTTGTTCATTCATTCAGGAAATATTTATTGGAGGAGTGCTGTGTGCCCAGCCCTGTTCTAGGACATAGCCCAGGACCCCATTAGCAAAACCTTGCTGTTCTTGGGGCTAGCGTGTGGGCAGGGGAAGGGAACAAGCATGGGAAACAAGTGACATCGTAGTGGGCCGGAGGGTAATGTGTGACCCAAGAGAGGCAGGGCCTAGCAGGACCTCAGCAGAAATGGGCTCAACAGGGAGGGTGGGGGCAGAGATGAAGAAGGAAGAAGATGGGGGAAAGAGGCAGGCCCCAGGCCAGCACTGTGCCAGGGAGCTTCAGCCTGCGAGCCCGTGGGACCCTAATTGTGAGGCTGGTGGTCCTTCTTGTCCTTAGGAGATCCTGGCATGGAGGGGCCCATGGGCCAGAGAGGGCGTGAAGGCCCCATGGGACCTCGTGGTGAACCAGGGCCTCCCGGGTTTGGAGAGAAAGGACACAAAGGTAAGAGGCAAGGCCTCCACCGCGAGGCTAGCTATGTATATATATATATGAAACTTCCCATGAAGTCTGGAACCTAGAAGGCACTTGATAAATGCTGGCTCCTGGATGGACAATATTTTTAAGAGAAAAGTGAGACTAAAACTAAAGCCTTGTGCTTAGCCTTTCAGCACTAGAGGATTTGGGATGCCCGTCTTGGTTTCCTCTGCAAAGGAGGGCCTCAGTGGCTAAGGATCTAACTGCAAGCACTAACCTAACCCTGACGCTCTGGTGCTGGGCCTGCACCTGGGGCGCTCCAGCCCCCTTCCCTGTGGTGTCCTGCACCCCTGCCTCACTCTCAGGCCAGGCCCCTGCCCTCTAAGGGCCATGTGGCTCAGTCCAGGGTGAGAAGGATGTCTCACAGAGATCTCTTTCTCTGAGCTCCATGCATTACACATCCATCATTCAGCTGCTGTCACCACAGCGCCTGCCTCAGAGCCCAGCTCAAGGAAAGCACTCAGCAAGTGCTGCTGCGACAGTGTGGGAGATGGCAGGGGGGCAGGGTGTTGAGGCTGAGGGGTCTCGGTAATAGTGGCTTCACCAAGGCTCCAAGTGGATGCACGCCATGGCAGGGTTGGAAGCACCTCCTCCAAATGGTACCACTGGCCAAGGGATAGCCAGCTGGAGGACTTAGTGTCCCATCCCCCATTTCTCCTCAGGTGAACCAGGTCCTCAAGGCTCTCCTGGTGTCCCAGGTTCTGTGGGTCCCAAAGGTATGTCAAGGGCCCAGGACAGGATCCAGACTTTCCAGGGAGGGCCACATCCCTCACAGATGGCAGACCTGGGGTTCTAGACTATGTGGGTCTGTGGGGTCCACAGTATTCCCCCGCTCTGTGGAGTCCCCGAGGGTCAAGTTGGAGACTGCAACTTTGGCCTCCTGGTAGGCCCGGGTCCTGTCTCCTCTCTTCAGTGGTCATCGTGTGTGGCCCCAGGGTGGGTGGACAAATCATCAGGAAATCACAATCAGATAGATTTCCCTGCTGCTGGCAGAGGAAGTGCCCTCGTGACCATGCCCCAGCTCAACCAGGAAGATACCAGAGCCCCACAGCTTCATCTTGAGGAGGGCACTGTACTGGCGCCCCTGCTGGGCCCTCTGACCCAGGTCCTGCCCTGGGAACAATGCGCACAGCAGTCCCTCCACCCCCATTTCCTGTCCCCTGGCTGGGCCCTGACCGTCTGCTGATGATCTCTTCCTCCTTCTCAGGGTCCAGTGGCTCTCCTGGCCCCAAGGGACCCCAAGGTCAGTATGCTGCCCTTGGAAATGGGGGCTGCTTCTCAGGGAAAGAATGGAGGGAGGTCAAAAGGAAAACTAACCTTTTAGAACAAAAGAAGCCATTGCAGAGAGAGTGTGATGGGTGGCGGGGGGCCCTGCGGATCCTGTGCAGGTTCCAGTCTGACCTGGTGTGGAACACAAGTCACACACACACACACACACACACACACAGCTTCAGCAATAGGCACATCCTGCCTGCCCCTAGGCCACTCCCTTCCTCAGCCTCAGCCCCTGTGGGCCAAAGAGCTTGTCCTGCTGCCCTGAACGCTGTGAGCTTCTGCCAGTGACTGCCAGGGTCGCCCGAGGAGCTCTAGTGCCAAAGCCAGGAAGCAGCGGGGCAGGGAACCTGGACTAGGATGGTTGACAGGCCCTCACACAGAGCAGCCTTTGGCTCTGCCTCCAGGGCATGTGTGCCAGGGTCTTGTATGCACATCTGAGTGTGTGTCCAAGCACACACTGACTCCACAATATTCACCCTCCTGTCTGCTTCCTCTGGAGAGCAGGCTTTGCAGGTCTCCAAGGCCTCCGAGGTGAAGCAGGACTTCCTGGCGCCAAAGGTGAGCTAGGGAGCAGCAGGGAGGAAGAGCAGGGCATCCAGAGATGCTCTGGGCTCAAGAAGGAGGCCAGGGGGCTGGGAGTGGCTGACAGCAGAACCCACAGCCTGGGCAGCCGACAAGGGCAAGGGGGAGGCAAGGTCCTGGGAGCTGACCTCAGGGAAGCAGAGACCCATCTTGACTGTCCCCTGCAGGGCTTTTCATACCAACGTGTCTGTTTTCTCTTCAGGTGACAGAGGACCCACGGGACCGCCAGGACCCAAAGGTATGCATTCCAGCACTGCCCGCTGTCTCCACAGCCTGCCTTCTCTCGGCCCCCAGAAGAGACCCCCCTGGGCCAGATATGAACACACATGGGTTCTCTGTGCCTACGGCCAAGAGGGAGCCAACGGTTCCTTCTTACCCAGTGTCTCAGATAGGGAAACCAAGGCATAAAGAGAAGAGAGCAATGTGTCACATAACTATGGCTGGGTGGTCCTCAGAGTGTTGCAGGTGCATATTTGAGGTGGCTCCTCTGGGCCTCTGGAGCCCAGGACACCTGTCTGTGACACAGCAGGGCATGGGTGCTTGTGGGGGGGACTCCACCCTGGGACAATGGACCATGCTCCTCGGGCTTCATCAGAGCTGGGTTCTGACCAGAATAGCTTCTGCTGCCAGAAACTCGTTGACCCCTGTTACCAGGAAGACGGTCTTCCTGGCAACTGCTGGCTTACCCTTGCCACCCCATGTGTGTTTTAGGTGACCAGGGAGAGCAAGGACTCCGAGGCCTCACAGGTCAGCTACACACAATTCAACTTGAATCCATGATTTTTAAACCTCCCAGTCACTGGAGATGGGAAATATACTGAAGGATGAGCTAGACGTGCCCACAAACCCTCAGGGAACTTGTTAAGATAAGCAGGGATCGAAATGTGCAGTCCAAACTGTTGGGGCAGAAGGGAGTTTATAGTTGTTTCTGGCTCTTTTGGGGAATCCAGCTGGGAATATTAATAAGAAATTCTCAAAGTAATAGCAAGTGTGTCCCACGGTACCCTCCCCGGCATATACCTCAACTGGCACGATTAAAAAGGAGCTTGGTGGTGACAATGCCTGACACAGGGAGTGAAGCCTGTGTCAGGCCCTTTGGGTCAGGACTGGCTTCTGGGTCAGGGCAAGCCTGCTGCCCAGGGGAGGGGGAGGAGGGCTTGGAGTCAAAGCAGCAATTCCCTCCCCACTTTCTCTAGGCGGGAAGGGGCAGGCATGGTGGGGTGTGGGAGCAGGTGGGATCTTGCAACCCTGGTCACAGCGTGCATAGCTTACCTGGCCTTCTGTCCTTGCAGGCGAGCCTGGCACAAAAGGTTCCCCTGGGGCTATGGGCGAGCCTGGAGCTAAGGGACCAATGGGTGAGTGTTGCAGAGAGGTGGCTGCATGGGATCTGCTCTTGAGAGCAATGGTCAGTGTGGCCCTGCAGAGATCCTTCCAGAATGACCTCCCCTGCTTCCCCTCCAGCTCACCCTAGGTGAGGCAGCTGTCAGGCCACTTCCTGGCCTGCACCTCCCTCTGTGGCATTTCACTGCCCCTGGTCAGCCATGGCACAGCCCACCCACCCCAGCTCCAGCCTGCAAGCAGTGGACAGACCAGGGTAGAGGTCCTTAGAGGCCCCAGTACTCTGGCCCAGGGCCAGATCCAGGTGGCCCTCACCAAGATACCTGTTGGAGCTGTGAAATCTGCCCAAGAACCCAACGCCAGGCCTTGGTTTTGAGTCCCACAGTGGGGATGTGGCACCTTTGTG
Source organism: Ctenomys sociabilis (assembly GCA_004027165.1). NCBI lineage: Eukaryota > Metazoa > Chordata > Mammalia > Rodentia > Ctenomyidae > Ctenomys > Ctenomys sociabilis. Next base: position 18,119 of record PVKA01027842.1, on the reverse strand, counting down.
ACAGTTCGTTTAGCCAGCTGTTAATAAGAACCACCTGTGTGCGGAACAAATAAGACAATCAACAAATAAGATACTTCCCAAGGGGAGATGACACCCTGAGAGAGAGGTGGCTGGGGGCGAAATGCCATGACAGTACAGTTGAGGGCAAATGGTCTTCCTGCCAGGAGGGCAGAGGAGGGAGCCTTTCAGATAGGCCTGAAAAGAGGAAGATTTATAAGACACCCAGATTAGAAACTGCCCTGCGGAGAGGACAATGTGAATAAAGACAGGAAGAAGGAGACAAGGTCCCGGAAGGACACCATTTTGGATAGAGCTGAGGAAGCTGCCTAGACAGAGGAGAAAGGAAGGTGGAGGACCTGGAGTTCCTAGACCTTCGAGCACGAAGCTGACGCTTAGGAGCACGGGTTGCGAGGCTCCATGGGGTTCTGGCCTGCTCAGCAGGGCCAGAGCCAAGGCCGGGGTGGGTTGGAGCACAGCCAGTCAAGGCCTTTCCCCAGGGGCCCTGCCTGGGAGACCTGGGGCAGGCGAGGGCCTGAGTCACAGCTCCAATAGTATCTGACAGCCTTTGCTTTTCTGTTTCACCAGGCCCTGCTGGCCCCGATGGACTCCAAGGTCCCCGAGGTTGGTCCTCCCTCAACCCCTCTGCCCTTGCGCCCACTCCTGGCCCTCCCCACACCCCTGGCTGTGCTCCAAGCCCCACCATTACGGTGCTGGAGGGGCTCGCAGCCCAGGAAACCTGCAAGGTCCAGTGTTCGCTCTGCTCCTCCTTCGCACGCACCCTCGAGTCAGTTAGCAAAGCCCCAGGTAGCCACGGGCTCCGAGGCACCAAACGCCTCATAGCTGATGCCCTCCCCAGGTGAAAAGGGCCCGATGGGGACGCCTGGGACCCGAGGCCCGCCAGGACTTCCCGGAGACCAAGGTAACAGTTGGAAGAGGGAGCCACGGTTCTGAGCGTCCCATGGGAGCAGGCACGGCTGTGCGCAGGGCGCGGGCGCTCTGTCGGAGGGGGGTGGTGGGTCCACAGGTGCACAGTTGTGTGTGCACGCAGCTGTGTGTGCGCATGCGCGAGTGTATGCACGTGTGCCCCATCCGACTTTCTTCCCGCCCACCAGGGGCCTCACAGAGCCACCCGTGCTGATGCACACCTGCACAGCTGGCACTCAGGAAGAGCAGGGCTAACAGGTAGAAGCGAGGAGCCCTAGACAGGGGAGCGCCTTCTCCTAAAAGTTCCGGCTTATACACAGCTCAGTATCCCGCTCCTCTGGGTTTTTCTCTTCCTGCCCTCCTCTCCCTCACCCAACCCAGAAGAGAAGCCTCTGCCACACATCCCAGGAGAACAGGATGCACAGGAAAACAAATCCACGCAGGGACCGGGGGTTCGACCCCTGAGCTTGCCGTGGTGGTCCTGCCCCCCGGGGCAGCGCTGAGACAGCAATTGAGACTGGGCGTGGTGGCGTGTGCCTATAATCCCAGTTTTTGGGAGCCTGTAAACAGGCGGATCACTGGGAGTCCGATCTAGTAGTGAGACCCTGAACACCTTGTAGACCCCTTTCAAAAAAAGAAAAAAAAAGGAAGAAAGAAAGAAAAGGAAAACAAACCCAGAGCAGCTGAGGCCTATAGCGGCCTGGGCCCATGGTCATGTGTTTGGGGTTCCTGGCTATAAGAGTCTATAAGCCGAGCCAGGCCCAGAATCAGCGCCCAGGGAAGCAGTGGGTCACTTCACTGCAAAGCTCCAAGGCTCGCTCTCTGTCCCATACCACGAGGAGCTCTGGTTCCGCCCCCCTGACACACTCACACACACACACACACACACACACTCGGGAGTTTTCCTCTGGCTCCCACTGGCCCTCCTGGAGCACGTCCACCTGCCCTGCAGGGTCAGGGCATCAGCCAGCCGTGAGACTGCTCTCAACCCTGAGATTCTTCCTCTCCTGTCTTGTTTGCTCCAGGTCTCACAGGACCCCCAGGACCTCAGGGTGAGTCATGCCCCCATTTCTCCTAGAACAGATCCCTGGCCAGCCCTTCTCCTCTGGACACCTCCATGCCATCTCCTCCCCCAGAAAACATGGGCTCAGGGCCTCCCCTGGGCATCTTGAGATACACCTTCGGGAGCAAAATTGAGGTCAGGCTGTGTGCTGATTCTGTCTTTCTGAGATTCATTCCTCTGGGACCAGACGCCCAGGATGAGGCCCTAGGCCCATGGGGAGCGCTGCTGGCTAGGAGCTGTAAGCCCACGTTTCCTGCGGGCATGAAGGGCTGGATGCTCCTTTCATTCGGAGGGCTCAGTTTTTCTGGAGTGGCAGGAAAACTGTCAGGAAAAGGGCCCTGGAACCCACACAAGACTGCACTCATGTTAGCTGGCACGAAAGGAGCAGTTTATTGACGGCAACTAGCATGTGTTGGGCTGCTCAGTGAACCTGAATTGCAGCGATGGCTGGGGAGGCAGGGGCTTTATAGAGAAGGTAGAAATAGGGAAAGGGGAGTCATAGAGTGTCCCTGGCTGGGCCAGGGTGTTCTGCGCACAAAGTACAGAGTCCTTGAAGCAAGATGAAACAAAGCTATATGCGTAAGCAGCCAGACATAGACAGTCAAGGTTAAATCTTGCAGCACAGTTGTGGCTGGTGCATCCAGGAACATTGGAGGTGGTGCGGGGGGAAGGGGCCCACAGCCGGTGCCCTAACATAGAGCAGGTTTTTTGAGGCTTGAGAAACCACCACCACCCTTGACCCCTCCTTTCATAAAGGAAGCTAGGCAGAAGGAGTGACACCGTGCAGGCGGAAGGGTGAAGGTGTAAGGCAGGCAGGCCTGCGTGGCTCAGCATGCCGAAGAGCCAAGCCCCGCACAGCTGGGCCCATGGCCTCTGCCAGCAGTAGCCCTGCTTCCCAAGGAGGGACAGACCTCAGGGCTGCCTGGGCTACAGCTGCAGGCCAGGCTGGTGTGGCCACACTGGGTGACAGAGCTAGGTCCTGGCCACCCAAAATAGCGGGGCTGAGTTAGCCTGATGGATCTGTGTTTAGCCACATCAGGACTAGGGCTGGCCAGATAGCTCAGCAAACTAAAGCACTTACTTAGGTAGACCCAGGGACCAGGGTTTGATCCTTGGCATGCTGTGCTAGCACAGTGAGACCCTGTAGACTCTGTATCTGTACTAAATACATTAGAAAAAAAGAATCAGAACATCCTGGGCCCCATGGCCAGCATAGGAGCAGAGGTAAGCAACTTTCCACATGATGTTTTTTGTTTTATGAATTTAGACAGGATCTACAGAGTGTACAGGGTCTCATTATACATATTGGACTCCTAGTGATCCCCCTGTTTTCAGCCTCCCAAGTGCTGGAATCACAGCACACACTACCACACCCAGTCTCACTCACGTCTCAATGTGCCCCAGGAGCAGGGCCAACATGGCGTGCTGGGGATTGAACCCCATCCACTGTGCTCTGCTGAAGCAGATGCTTTAGTCATCTGAGCTATCTGGCTGGCCCTGACATTCTTTACACAGACCATTTTTGCAAGAGGGAGGTCCCACTCTAGTCAAAGCATGGGCTGACAGTGGCATCTAGTGGCTCCAGCCAAAGGCTGAGGGTTGGGAACATGTCTCTGCTGGTCCTCTGGCCAGTCCCCAACTCTGGGCCATGCTGTCACATGCCTGCAACAGCAAGCTAAGGAAGGCTACTGCCTGCCCCTGCCATCCATCTCCTGGGCTGCCACCAAATGCCTACCTTAGGCTGGGTCCCCACCTAGCCTAAGGACCAGAGCCACTCTTGACCTAATCCTTCACAGAGGCAGGCTCTGGTATGACAGGGCACCCAAGTCTCCTGAGAGCTGGCTTTGTGTAGGCAAAGAGAAGTACTACAACCTAGTAAGAGAGAAAAGTCAAAGAGCCAGAGCCGGAAAGGCCTCTTGGGAGCCCTGTAGCATATGGGCATGTGCTAGTCCCATTCTTCCCTATGAGACTCTAACCCTGAGACTCTAAGGCCGGGGGAACACAGGACTCAGGCCCCAGCTCCTTGTGTCCCTGTGACCCCATGCTGCTAAACCCTGAGGCTCTGGAGCTGTGCCATTGTGGTCAGCCATTGTCACCCATTCCTAAGTGGGGCCCTAGGAATAAACCTGTCAAGAACCATTCCCAGTGGCCACTTAAGCCAAGCAGTTTTGGGGGACAAACAAATATAATCCGAAAGAATAACAGCTTAGTTCCATAAGTCTGGTAGGTTTGAGCATGCCAGAAACCCTATTCTTCCTGTCCAAGGACGATTCACCCCACCCCCAGGGTAAGGTGGCCAGGAGGGAACATCTTAGGGGCCCCTGGCTGGTGAAGACTGAACAGAGACCTGTCACCCTTTAGTTGCTCACAAAGCTTTGGGAATGAGAACCCCTCCCTGCAGCTCAGGGACTTTTGGCCCCTAGTCCCCTTTCTGTTCTTCCCCAGCCACCCAGGGTCTGCAGCTGAGTGCAGGCATCGGTAGGCATGTGCATTCCACTTCCTCTTCTGGAAGTCCTTCACAAATCAGTGGATTTTCAACATGCAGAGACACATGGCAAGAAAGAGCTGTGACTTTCTGTAGTTTAGGGTTTCCCAGACTGCTAGTCACACAGCTCTGTTCCTGTCATCCCGGGGAAGCAGGGTTCTGAGGAGCTCGCTTCGGCCCCAGGCCGTCTCCTCTCTCCGCCTCTGTCCTTTGGGTAATTTCTCACCTAAGGTGACTCCCAGGAAAAAGATGCAAAGGAGCCTGTGACTGACTGACTCAGCCTCCCCCCTGCCTCGCTGCCCTCCTCCTCCCCCTGTGTAGCCCTTCCCTGCATGTGGATTGGGGCTTAGACTTTTCCTGCAGACCCCCCTGAACTTCATTAAAACCCTTTTGACTGAGGGTAGGAGCCACAAGTGGGCCTCAAAAACATTCAGTAAGAAGCCTTGAAAATGATGTGTGAGCCACCAACTGACCTTTCTGACCTCTCCTCCTCCTCTCCCCGCCCTAGGTGAACCAGGCGCCCCAGGCGTGATCATGACTTCAGGTAGGCAGGCCATGGAGAGACGCTCCTATGGCGTCCTTGCCTCTCCCCGGACCAGTTACCTCAATGGTCCTTGCGCAAGGTTCCTGGGGCTCTTTTCAAAGGAGTGCTTTGCTGCACTGTAACCTGGAGCCTACAATGGGTGAGGTCTTGGGATTCCTAAAATGCCTTTGAATTATCTTTCTTCTGGTCTTGATGCAAAGTACTTAGTTCCTTTTTGGTTGTTTTGAGACAGATTCTCACTACCTCACTTGTAGCTCAGGCTATCATTGAACTTGCTTTGTGTAGCCCAGGATGGCCTCAGGCCTGTGGCAATCCTCCTGCCTCAACCTCCCGAGTGTGGGGATTATAGCCATGCATGATGACACCCAGCTTTTGGCTTCTTCTTAATGTTAATCTTTTCATCAACCACATACTTCAAGGTACTAACTTTGCAAGCACTTTCTCTTTGGCAAAATTACAAATTTTATGCATTTGTCTCTCTTATTTGCTCCTGATTCTCACTATAAATCTGGCCAAAACGTATCAAGTAGTACCCATACTGCTGCTTGAATTTTGAGCTGCCTTGGAATTTTCTCTGCAAGATTAATTAGTTGGTTGTGCTTGACCTCAGCCTCTGTCCTACAAAGTAAGTCTCAGAATGTGGGCAAAGCACAGATAAATTTTCCGCCCAAGCGTAATGTGCGTCCTCTAACCTGTCAGTGGAGTCTGGTCCTCAGCTGGAGCCTCCAGGTCTGCGCCTTTACCGTCTGCAGCTCTATCATCATTCTGGCTTTCTGAGCTCTTATGAGAATCTCCTGCCAAACTTTGCTCAAAGTCACCAGCCCCACTCTGACGTGATGCTTTCCAAGCAGCAGCAGCCAGAAGCGCAGTGCTAAGGACAGGGCCCTGTGCTCAGTTCTCGGTCTGCAGCTGGGATGGGGAAGAGCAGAGGCAGTGGGAAGCCCAGGCCTCAGCCTGCCCTGCACCGGACACCTTTGCGCCGGAGCCGAGGCCTGGACTCAGTGCTCCCTGTGCTTTCTGCTTCCAGAGGGCTCTTCCATGGTCACCGTCCCAGGCCCCCCAGGGCCTCCTGGTGCTGTGGGACCTCCAGGACCTCCAGGCTCCCCAGGTCAGTGTGTTTTCTTACTGTGCCCTAGCAAGCAGGGGCCCTGTGCATATTTGACTCAAGCTGTTTGCTCAGGTTCTGAGGCCACAGGCAGGACGGGCCAAAGATTCAATCTCGATCATGCAGCCTCCAGCACTGGAGACCTGTCAGAGCACGGGGCCTTGAAGCCCAGCATTTCTTCCTGGAAAACAATTTCCAAAGGGTCTCAAGGGCAACACAAATGCTTGTTGTCTACTAGCAAAACACATCATACAGCACCATGGATGGTTCCAAAACTATGGCGACTTTGGGCAGCAGTTGTTAAGAGATTGTGTTTGTAGCTAAAAGAGCAAGATGTCAATGACAAGTGCTTTCAAGTCCTGGCTATATTTTTATAAGATGCACAAGGAAAAATAAGATGACGGGGGGAGACAAAATGCTCAGAAGTTGAAGAATTAGGACTTTTGCTTCCTTCTCCAAAACACCTATTATTTTGTATATGTGTTTTGAAGGGCTGGGACCTACCCCAGCGCTAAAACTTACTGTGTGTGAGACCCTGAGTTCTCCTCAGGGCCAAAAATAATAAACATTTTTGAAGTAAGTAACCTAATACAACCAAAGCAAGCACATACCAGAGGGCTCCTCCATGGTCACCATCCCAGGCCTTCCTGACAAGCTCACATGAGAGGGGCCGCAGGGGGCAGGTAGAAGTCACTAAGCAGTGAAGGACAGCTTAGATAGGAGGTCCTGCCACCCCAGGGTTCCTGCTGCCCTCCAGAGATTCTGGAACTGCTGCTCTCCAATTGCTTATCTTTGTCAGCAAGAGCAAATGACTCCCACATCTCAGGAGGGGTTCTGTGTGTACCCTCCCCTCCCCTTTCTTCAGCCCTGCTTGTGACCCTAGAGTTGTGATTAGCTTTTCTTCTGCAGTGCTGTTTCTAGGCCCTGCCGGCCCTGTGCATCTCCCAGGACTATGGATTATGTCAGACCATGAGAAAATACAGGGGACTCTCCTAGGCAGACTTGGGTGTCTGTGCTTTAGCTCAAGAGGCAGATGTGTATTTTGGAAAGGGGGAAGGAGGGGCCACCTCCTCTTACCTCCTTCCATATTTCTGAGGGGGTCAAAGTCCTTAGGACAAGGGGATTCTTGATCCATGGACAAGAATCGAACTCAGCTATTTTCATAGGCCTCTTGTGACCAGACTGTGATAATCAGTTTTATCCAAATTAAAAAAAAAAAAAAATCCAGGTCCTAGGAAAAGCCAGGGAATTTCGCCTGTAGATGGAAATGACCTCTGTCAAGGCTCTGGCCCCGCCCTCCTTGCACTGGACCTCTCTCTGCACCTGGCCTTTCCTGGGGCACTGTTCTTCCTAATCCTGTCTCCCCCCAGGCCCTAGAGGGGAGCCAGGACTTGCTAGTGAGCTGTCTGTGGGCACCGGTACCTCCATCTCTGAGATCATCTCCTCCCGTGAGTGCCCCATTCTCTGGAGTGGTGGGGGTGGGGTAGGGGAGGGAAGATGTCAGCACTGGGCTTCTCTGTAGCTGTGGCAGAGTCATCCTCAGAGCTCTATGTAAGGACGACCCAGCTGGCAGGAGCAGCAGGGCTTGTGTGGCAACTGGGGGTGGGATGGCTGTCAGGAGGCTCTGGAGTCCCAGGAGGGCCAGGGTCTGGTGAGGTTGAACTGTGGCTGGCAGGAAGAGGGTGTCTCCCACAGAAAGAGGGCAAGGGCACAGGTGCCTAGGCATGGCCTGGTCTACAAGGAGTGGCTCCTGCACCCTCTTGTCCACAAAGCCCTTTCAAGAACCCAGGTGTCCTGGGTCTGGCGGCACAGGTCTGTAATCCCAGCTGCTTTGGAGGCAGAGGGAGTACTACACAGGGGATTGCAAATTTAAGGCCAGCCTGGGCAACTTAGTGAGACCTGTAAAACAAAACAGGCTAGCTGGGTGTGGTATCACCAGGGTGTGGTGCCATACACCTGTAATCCCAGCACTTGGGAGGCTGATGCAGGATCAGCATGAGTTTCAGGCCAGCCTGTTTTTGAGACCCTGTCTCAAAACACCAGAACAAAGAAACAATTATAAAGGCTAGCAAAGCAGCTCACTGGGGGAAGGTTTTCCTAGCATTTCCTGGATATAATATGCAGTGTGACCAAAGAAAAAGAAAGGCCAGGCCGAGCTGCCAGGACTCCTGCAGTGCTGAGCAGCAGGGCCGGTATTGTGCTGGAAGCTCAGCAGTCAGTGGCATCCGCTGGGATGTCACAGCAGCCCTGGTTATAGGTATCAGGGACCCTGGGATCCAGAGGAGGAAAGTGAGGTCACAGAGCTTAGGAACTTAGTTGAGCCCATCAGCCAGACGTGCAGAAGCAAGGACTTAAGCCCTAGCTTACCCACCACGCCACACCCCACACAGCATTGAGCTGCCGCCTAGCCTCTGCCCCTGAGCAAAGGGCACCCTTAGCCTCGGAACCCTGGAAGCACCTGTTGCCCAGGCTCTGGGTTTGAGTGCACCCCAGGGTGTCTAAGACCAAAAATCCGAGTGAAAGACAAGGAGCCTGCTGTAGAGAACACCTCTGCAGAACCCTCTCTCATTTCCTCTTGCTTCTCTCTACAGAAGGCATTGACCTACGAGGCCCACCAGGCCCGCCAGGACCCCAGGGACCACCAGGTGAGCGTCACAGGGGCTGTTAGTGTGGGGTTCTGGGGGTGCTAAGGCCTTGGGCACTGAGGCAGCAAGCCCAGCTCCTGTCTCGGGTGTGTCCACCCCTGAGCTCAGCACACCCTCTTGCACACTTTCTCCTACAGGGCCAGCAGTCCCAGGACCCCCAGGCCCCCGAGGCCCACCAGGTGAGACAGCTGCCCACTAGAGGGGGGAGATGGGAGACAAGGGGACCCAGAGCCATTGGAGGAAAGAGAAGCCCGCTCCTGGGCAGAAGGCTTCTGGCCACCTCTCAACACTAAGGAGTTGTGGGGCTTCTCTCCTTCAGGGCAAGGCTTGCCAGGCCCTCCAGGTCCCCCAGGATCTCTTCTGACTGCCTCAGGTAACACCTCAGCCGTGAGTCACTCTAGCACTATTCTGGCCTAGCTCTTCTGCTGACTCTCCACCAGGCCTGCTGCTTTCCGCAAGGAGATGAATCATCCCAGCCCAACCTGGGGCAGCTTCTGGAGTGACTGGGGAGGCCAGGGACTGTCTTTGGGGAGCCAAGGTCTAATAAAGTGGGCAGAACTCGGGCCCATGAAATAAATGTCAGCAGAATGTAGAAACTTATGGAAATAACTCCAGAGCAAATATTAGGCCAGAACTTGTCACCTGCAGAAGATCCTTCCATCCATCTACGCACCCATCCACCCATCCATCCGTCCCCCATCCATCACCTACCCATTCGTTTACTCGTCCACCCACCCACCCACACATCCATCTTCTCATTCATCCACTCATTTTTACACCCAACCTCTTAAACACACAAATATCCAAGCATCCATATCCATCTGGCAAGCATTGGTTGAGGGTCTGCAGTGTGCCAGCCCTGAAGGTGCTGCTGCCCAGAAACATCACCCACCTGCCCTCATGCTGTTGCCTTCCTTTGCAGAAACCTTCTCTGGCCCCCCTGGTCCACCTGGCCCCCCAGGCCCCAAGGGAGACCAAGGTGAGGACAGATTCTTGGGGAGCCCACAGCTGCTGCATGCCCCTCCTTACCCCCTATGGCCAGGATGAGACTGGATGAGCAGAGGCCTCTCTTGGTCCTCTTGCTGGGTCCCTTGGCCTGCAGATGGGCAGGGCAGGGCATCGGCAGGTGCTCAGAAACTCTGCCAAGAACCCCTGCCCCGTAGTGACCTGGTGGAAGCAGAGGCACAAGGTGCTCCAGATTCTGTGCTCCCACCTGCCCCCCCAGGCCTAATGGGGCCACCATGCATGCCTGGCTGTAGGCACCTCACACCTCTGCCTCCTTCCCTCAGGTCCCCCTGGCCCCCGAGGACACCAAGGTACAGTACAGCTGGCATCAAACACCAGCTGGGCCAGGGCCGGGACTAGGTGGTAAAGGCTGACTTCTGGAGCTTTGAGCTGAGCAGAAGTGCATCTGGTGGGTGGGTAGTATTAGGCAGTGGGCTGGGTATTCTGTGTCCCACGCATGGCTGCAGTGTAGAGGTGGGTGTGGCCCGCAATGACCAAAGGAGCTGCACAGGCTGGGCAGTCACAGCAACACCCCAGAGGGGAGGCCGGGGGAATGGATGGGGAGGGAAGTGACACTGACTGTCCTCTCCTGGTGTATCCCTCAGGCGAGCAAGGCCTCCCAGGGTTCTTGGCCTCAGATAAGTCCTGAGCCGCCCCGCAAGCCGGCTGTGGCCAGAGCCTCCCTGCACCCTAGCTGACTGCACTGTGTGTGTTTTTGGCTTCCAGATGCTGGTTCTCTTGGATTCAACCTGCAGGGCCCACCAGGCCCACCTGGTCCACAGGGACCCAAAGGTGACAAAGGTCAGTGAGGGAGCAGCCCGACCCTGAGCCCAGCCTTCAGTGGAAGGTCTGAGGGCTTCAGTGATCAGGGCTTGCGGGAGAGAAAAGGCAGACGACACGAAGCAGCTGGGACAGTCTCACCCTAGGGGAGCCTGCGGAGTCATTGCAGGCGCAAAGCCAGGAGACACAGAGTGTGCTGGGCTTCCGTAGGGAGGGCTTCTAGGAAGCAGGGTCATAAACAGGGCTTCTGTATTGGCTTGCAGGTGACCCTGGTGCTCCTGGTGGTCCCTCCCGAGGTAAGAGCCCCTCATCCTTCAGGACAGACAGACCCTTCCACCAAGTCGTTGCTGCATGGGCTTGCACACTATTCTGTGGCTCAACGTCAGTCACACCCACCCTTGGCTGTTTCCATGAGCTGCCAGGAAGGGAAGGGTATGGGGTGGGGGTCGGGCACCTGTGTGTACCTGAAGGTGAATGTCACCAACATATCAGGGCCTGAGCCACGGATGATGGGAGGAGAGACACCGGGGTGTTGAGCAGGCTGCTGAAGGCAAAAAGGGGGCTTGACCCAGGTACCCCTGGCTCTGTGCTTGCCGTAGATGGGGCCTTCCTATTGCACAGTTCTGTCTCCCTCTGAGAAAGCCTTCCTTCCTCAGCCAGGAGGCACTGCCTGGGTCCCACCTGGGGCAGAGAAATGCAGCCAGGCCGCCTTCTCTTTCTGCAGGGGGCTCATCGAGCACCACGTACACAGCAGGCCCACCTGGCCCGCCAGGGCCCCCTGGGCCTCCAGGTTCCCTCAGAGGCTCCAGCCTGGAGATCCAGCAGTACATCTCTGAATACATGCAGAGTAAGTGGCTGCTCACACCTTGGGATTGGCATGTAACAGTGTGTGTGTGTGTGTGTGTGTGTGTGTGTGTGTGTGTGTGTGTGTGCGTGCACCATGCGTATTGGGGAGCAGCCTCAGGCCCCTGGAGCTTGGCCTGCTATCAGGGACTTGTGCCAGCATGTGGGCACACACACAAGTTCGCCTCCCCACACACATGGAGCACATGTGAGCACACACTCTCTCTCCCTCCATTGGGTCATTTGTCAAGTCCATGTCTCATCTTTTATTGGTAGTTGCCTCTCCGAACACTGACCACATAGGCCTCTGCCTCAGTTTCTCCATTAGGAAGGAGTCAAGGCTCCATGCGGGTTGGGGCTGGCACTTTATTGTGTTCTGCAGGTCATCCACCTCCCTGTGACCGGGGAGGATGGGCCTCCTGCGGACAGGCCTGACTTCTTTATTGCTTTGTTGGCAGGTGACAGTGTCAGGGCCTATCTTTCTGGAGTTCAAGGTCCCCCAGGCCCACCTGGTCCCCCAGGGCCCCTTTCCACCATCGCCGGAGAGACTTTTGACTACTCAGAGCTGGCGAGGCATGTCGTGAGCTACTTGCGGGGTAAGCCTTCCCCATGGGCCGCCCTCCCTGGAGGCTCCTCATGGCTTAGCTCACCGCACACCTCCCTTCCCCTGAACATGACCTCGATCCATATGCACCCCTCACACCAGGCTCTGTCATCAGCCTCAGCAGGGTTAGTTCGTGTTGACAGCAGAGGCCACACAGGAGCCAGGGTGCTTCTGACTCCTTGTCTGAATGTCCAGGCTGGCAGCTGTAGCAAGAGTCCATTCAAAGCATGCTCTGGCAGACAAATTTGTTTTTCTTAGCAAGACAGCAGCAGCCCCACCTTTTGATCTTTCTGTGCTAAGCAGCCTGCACTGCCCGCTTCCTTCATGCTCCCCTAAGAGAGTGCCTAGTGGACGGGCTTTCAGACACAGGGGCAGGTCTGCTTCAGGCCCCATGAGCAGTCAGCTTAGGTCTCCTTCCCACAGCTTCGGGCTACAGCATCAGCCGGTCCTCTGGCTCCATCTCCTCTGAAGACATCCTAGCTGTGCTGCAGCGTGAGTTGCCAGGCCAAGGGCTGGAGGGTGGGCTGTCTTTGCTCCCTGCCTTGGAGCACACGTTTTCCCTCCAGCTTGTGAGGGCTGCAGATCAGGAGGGTAAAGTCCTCAGGACAAGGAGCTGCTGGCTCACTGCTAAGTAGCACGGGACTAGAAGGGGATGCAGTCTGCTTGCCTTGATGCCTGCAGGCCCCTGGAGCTCAGAAGGCCAACTGCCTCTGGGGAGCTGGGTGGTGTGGGGGGCTCAGGCTGTGGCTGGGTGGGGGTACGACAGCCCAGTGGCTGGGAGATCCACGTTAGCACATACTTCCCTCGCCAGGGGAAGATGTTCTCCAGTACCTGCGCCAGTACCTGACGGGCCCTCGGGGTCCCCCGGGGCCACCAGGAGCCAATGTCGATGGGTCCCTCCTAACATCTTTGAATTACGCAGAGCTAAGCAATCGCATTCTCAGCTACATGGCAAGTGAGTGCCTGCCCTCTGGCCTGCCCTGCCTGGTAGCTGCTGACCCCTCCTGTTGGGTGGCAACAAACCCAGGGGGACGGGGGCTCCAGGGCAGAGCAAAGAAACTGTCACAGGGGACCAAAGGGGTGTCTCAGGCACTGCTGTGTGTTGTCAGCACTGAGCACACGCACACATACACACACATGCATGCACTCGCACATGCCCACACATGCTCAGACATACTCATACATGCTCACACACGCACACACACTCACACATGCTCACTCATGCTTACTCACACAAATGCTCACATCCACTCATACATGCTCACGCACACTCACACACACACACATGTACTCTCACACACACACACGTACCTTGTACACCCAGCATCAGCACTTCTGTGGGCAGCAGGGACCTACACTCTCATTTCAGTGCCCTCTTCCAGAGGGCCACTGCCCTAGACCACACTGCCCCATTCCTCTGTGCCACCCCTTCCTTATTCTTGAGCTCCATTTCCCTAGGGCCCCTGTGTCTGGCCTCTTCTCTGGAAGGGCATTGGAATCTGCCTCCCCTGTCTTAGTTCATCACAACTGGGACTTTATCCCCCAGGTTCTGGCATCAGCATTGGGCTGCCTGGCCCACCGGGTCCCCCTGGCCTGCCAGGGACATCTTACGAGGAGCTCCTCGCCTTGCTCCGAGGTAAGCTCAAGCAGGCACATGCATCTGGGGCCCTGGGGAGGAAGCAGAGACCTTGGCCCAACCAATGACCAACTTCCTGCTCTCTCCTGCTGTCTCAGGGTCTGAATACAGAGGCATCGTCGGCCCTCCAGGGCCTCCTGGGCCCCCTGGAATCCCGGGCAATGCATGGTCTAGCATCAGTGTGGAGGACCTCTCATCCTACTTGCACAGTAGGTCACCAGGGACAGGGAGAGGCGGGTAGATGGCCACAGCTGGCAGGGTGGTCATGGGGAGTCAACCTAGTCCTCCCAGAGCGTGCACAGAGCCAGATTCGTACCTGCTGTGTAGAACTCCCAACCACAACCTGGGTGAGCTCATGGGTCCACCTGTGATTAGGACCAGCCCAAGCTTCCTGCTGTCCCCCCCCATTGGGGGAGCTCAGCCACACCCCACCCCTTTCCAAGAAGCCCCTTTTAGCAGGCCCTGACTGTAGGCTGCATGCCCTTGACCTCTTTTCTTTTGTCCTCAGCTGCTGGCTTGTCATCTATCGCAGGCCCACCAGGCCCACCAGGTCCCCCAGGGCCTCGAGGACCCCCGGGGGTCTCAGCAGCTCTGGCGACCTATGCAGCCGAGAACAATGACAACTTCCGGAGTGAGCTGATCAGCTACCTCACAAGTAGGTTCCCCACTGTGGGTGTTTGTCTGTACTCCCTCCCCAGACCTTGCATGTCCCTCCAAGTGTCCCTTGGGATCTAGGAGGCTTGTATTCAATAGAGGGGTGCTTGGAGGAGCCAGGGAGCCAGCTTTGGAGGAGCCAGGCTCTTTCCCCACCAGAAAAGTGTTCTCGTGTTCACCTGTAGAGACCCTGCAGCTCCCAGGTCTCCTGTCCACCAGCACCTGAGCTCCAGCTCACACAGCTTCCTTCCCACAGGTCCTGATGTACGCAGCTTCATCGTTGGCCCCCCGGGACCTCCAGGGCCACAGGGTCCCCCTGGAGACAGTCGCTTGGTGTCAAGAGATGGCTCCTATAGTTGGAGTAGCAGCTCTTCCATCAGACGGGGCTCCTCCTATGGCTCCTCCATGGGCGCCGGAGGAGCCAACGGAGGCTCCTTAGGAGAAGGTGGTGCCTTTGGTACAGGAGACGGGGGCCCCTATGGCACTGACATTGGGGGCTATGGGACAGCAGCAGAAGGTGTCGCGTATGGAGGCAACGGTGACTCACTCCAGGCCGGCTTTGGTGGAGATCTGGATTACAATGCGCTGGCTGTGCGGGTGTCAGAGAGTTTGCAGCGTGAGTAGGGACACAGGCCAGGGTGGGGGTGAGCGCCTTAGCACCAAGGCAGGAAGGCTGGTTCTGTCTGGTGCGGGGCGCCCAGCCTGGGAAGGTAGCACTGCAGGGATCAGAAGGGACTGAGGCCAGGAGGCCCCTTCCAACTCAGCCTGCACAGCACACCACTTAGGGTGAAAGTTGAGCTGAGAGGGAGGGCATGCTGACACACACTGATGCACCCTGACGCGTCCTGGTGCTTTGCTTTCCTAACACCTAACTTGCTCTAGTTCTCAGCAGTTACAGGACCATGAGTGGCTTTCTTCCGGGGCTGAGGGAAGGCTGTCAGCTAAGAGGTCCCTTCTCCCTGTACCTGGCCAGCACGATCACAGAGGCCTTACAGGAAAGAATACCCAGAGCAGGCAGACCTAGGCCATGACTGGGATTACAGGGGAAAGCTGCAGGGCTTGGCCTAGGGCAGTTTCCTCTAGTTTACCTGCTTTGGGAGTCAAGTAGCCTGAGCATTCCTGCTGCTTGCCCCTAATTCTGCTGTTCTGCAGGTCAGGGCCTGCTACAAAAGATGGCCTATACTGTCCAGGGCCCACCAGGCCAGCCTGGGCCCCAAGGGCCCCCGGGTGTCAGCAAGGTCTTCTCTGCCTATAGCAACGTGACCCAGGACCTCATGGACTTCTTCCGAAGTAAGGGCACCTCGCTACTTGCCCAGCATTAAACAGCTGCCACCTCTCTGGGGTTGAGGGTGGGGAGGGCTGCCATATCGGCCCTGACTATGGAAAACCTCCCAAGCTTCAGGCACTAAGAGATTTTTTTCTTGCAGCTTACGGAACCATTCCAGGCCCACCTGGGCAGAAGGGAGATGTGGGCACCCCAGGACCCAAAGGTAAGGGAAGTAGGGAAATGGCCACTAGGACACAGTACCATGGCAACCCTTGCTAGTGCTGAGTACCGGGGCCACACTTCCAGAGCCCCAATTACTCATGATCTCCAATCCCATCTGTCCTTCTAGGTGACAGGGGACCACGGGGTCATCCTGGACCACCTGGCTCTCCAGGGCCCAAGGGGGAAAAGGGAGACAAAGGTAAGCAATGGCGCTGCTTCTGGTGCTAGACTGCAGAGGCTTGGGCCGAGCAGGGGGTGATGTCTCCAGGACCGACCTGAGAGATGCCAATAAAAGCCAAGCAGACACTGCCAAGAATGTAACTCGCCCAAGAATGCCAGGGAGAAAGGAAGGATGGTGCCAGTGCAGGGAGGAAAAGGAACCTACCTGCTGGTGACACAGGCTAAACACTTGATAACCCTACAAGATTTAATCTTTGCAGTAGCCACAGATGTCACAATCACCCACACTAAGGTCTCTTCTTCCAGGTGACCAAGTCTACATTGGGCGGAGGAAGAGAAGTGTCGGCAGTAAGCCCTGAGCTGGCCTTGGCAGAGCAGTCCCTGGGCCAGTTCTTGCAATGTCTGTGGGCCTGTCTGCAAGTGTCCTGCTGAGACAACAGTCGCCTGCCAACTATTTAGTCCAAACAGAAGACACAGAGAATCCAGACTCAACATCTCCAACAGCATCTTGGAGCGGCCCTGAGGAGCAGCTGCAGTGTTTTAGGATGGAACTTACTTCCCTGCTATCTAGGCCCAAGCGCCTTGGCTTCTTTAACATTTAGTTTGAACCCCAGCCTAGGAAAGCTAGTTACACAAACATCAGCTTAGGAGGCGCAGGGCTTTGCCTAAAAGTGAGCCCTAAGAATGGAAGATGGGGCTTCAGTAGCTTCCTGAAGGTGACATGTGTGTCCTGGTTCCTGCTGCAAAGCCGAATGTCATCTTCCTCCCCTTTCACTCTGCATTCTCAGTCATGGAGGAATTGGCTAAGAAATGATGCTCGCAATGGAAGGAATTAACAAATTCACTTCCTAAGAGTATCACCTTCTAATAGCTATACCACTTGCTTAGAAAGTCTGATTACAGCTTTGATCTGAACGCACAGATCCAGGCTAGAGGTTATAGGTATACTGTCCTAAATAAGACAGCAGGAAATGGGACAGGAGTGGCAGTGGGCAAGGAAGGGGAAGAGGAGGGAAACGAGGACCTGATGCTGGGGAAATACTTCCGCCGTGACATCACCCTGAGCCTCACTTAGGAAGTGTCTTGGGGGCTGGGCACAGCTGATGTGTAAGCACTTTTCACTGTCTAAAAACATTTGTGTGTGGCCTACAATATGAAAAGTCATTTCAAGTGTAAAATATCCAATTAAATTTTTTTCTTTTTTAATATGTTTAATGTGAACAATCTGAACAAAGAAAGGTTGAAAAAGGCATTCTGGATTAACTGGGTCTAACATTTCTATTACATACATGAGAGAAAGAACCAGTTGTATGACACATTTATAGCATTTTATTTAATTATTGAGATGTTTGAAGGGTACCCTTCCTGAAACTATTAACTCAACCTGGAAACTGCAAAGCATCTGAAGGTCTTTCTTAAGCAGACTCTTTAAACATAGGTGCAAACAAACAAACAAACAAAAAAACATAGGTGCAAACAAATGAGCAGTTAATGTACTGACTTGTCCTGGAGCAAATTATGATGTTAAGTCATACATGGGCTAGCAGGGCTCCTATTAGGGGAAAAATATGCAAATCCCAAATGCCCCAAAGAAATCCACAGGAAAATAAGACGCTCAAATCCTAATGAGGCTGCACCTGGCCAGCTTGTAAATTTGTTATATATAAGTTGTAGTTCTCAATCGCTAGATAATGAAACACAAGAGTTAAATTAAACCTACTTCTATAACCCTACTTTTCTAAAAAGCTGGACCTATTTCCTATCTGACCTTTGCCAAGTATCTCACATACCTCCTGGAGCAAACAGTTCATATTCACCATGTCTGGCAGCTGGAGCAGCTTCTGGCTCCTCCACCATGTCCTGACAGCTGCTTGCTTTGAATCGATATGGGAATGTCTGAAAAGAACACTACAGAACTTCAAACAACTTTCCTTACTGCCTAATGAAAACTTAATATTGTGTACAATGAATGAAATGTACCTTTTAAAGATTTTAAAAGAATTCATCAGAGCCGGGCATGGTGGCGCATGCTTGTAATCCCAGCACTCGGGAGGCTGAGGCAGGAGGATTGTTGTGAGTTCGAGACCAGCCTGAGCTACAAAGTGAGCTTAAGGCCAGCCTGAACTGCACAGTGAGACCCTGCCTCAAAAAGACAAAAAAAA
>PVKA01027841.1:0-30050 GCA_004027165.1 Ctenomys sociabilis | reverse complement strand
GAAATAAACCAGACACACATGTGTAAATATCGTATAGTCTCCCTAGTATAACAAGCGAAAAGCAGAAATACAAAAGGAAATGTATAACAAGTAAAATCAATTGAGTCAGATAAGGCAAAGTGAATGGCATAAGCTGCAGGATACTAATCAGCTTTTCTTCTGGATGGTTAACAACCTAAGATCCCAAGTCAGAGTTGTATTAACTTGTTTCAGTCTCACTTTAACCATAGGTGGAAGGCATCATTATTATTATTATTATTATTATTTTTTTAATCAGTGAGTGAATGGAGAGATTTTGAGTCACTACTGTAGGATAGATGTACCTGTTAATGTGTCTAAGCCTCAGTTTCTCTGTTTGGAAAGAAGAAGATGGTACCCATTATGCTATTATGTGTGGCAAAAAAATGACGCTTTGTTAGGTTATAAGTTGATGCATGTTCTGGGCTTGAAAACCTTCATTTGAATGTCAGCTTATGAAAAATGCTGGTATATTTAAGTAGAACGCTTACTTAACTGAAAGTATGTTTACAGTACCAGCTGCAGAGTCCGATGGAGTTTATTTTGAGGCTAGCTAAAGTTTTAGGGTTGTCTTTGTCACTGCTCTCTTTATGTAGGGTGAAGAATTGAAGTAGAATTTTTTGTCTTTTTTCAAGCGGTTATATTTTAGTAGGGATTGCCAGTGCTGTGGGGAGAGCCTGGCATTTATGTTTGCTAAGTGAGTATTAGGTCTTCAGAAAACATTCTACAGTTTGTCTGCTTTGAGTGGGACTCAGAAAGGGTCTGAGAGCTGGAAACTCTTGTTCTCTCTAAGAGCGTCTTAAAGATAAATAGTTGGGAGAATGTGTCCAATGGGGTTTCTTTTATAAAGGTGACTCAGAATGTGCATGGATGAAAATGCTTTAATATTGTTTTTTTTGATGGTTAGGAAAAGTGCTACTTTTTCAGGCATTCTGTCTTGGAAGGATTTCTAAAGAAGGAATAGACAGTGTCTTTTAGTAACTTGTTTTATGTGACAAGATAGAACAAACTATCTAGGCTACTTTGAATGGAAGATTCTAGACATTTAGCACCTCTTGGCCTTCTAGGCTTTTACTGGATATCGTGAAAGGAAGATGAATGCACAAAGATTGCAGGCTCAAGGAGGTTCAGAGTCTAGAAGGGCAAACGGTGCAACCTCCGATGCGCTGATGCAGAAGTGATGTCCGGTTTGCAGTCATTCAGATGTGGGCGAAGTGAGAGAGAAATTGCTTCCTACTGCCTGGCCCGGGAATGCTTCTGGAGGAAATGGCGTGTGTGGAGGACCTTGAGAGTTAAGAATTATATGTGTGACTTTGATTCATAGGAGCACTGCCCTTGTGCCATCATTTTCACCAATGGTGCTATAGGCTTAAGCTATAGTTTTTAATGCTCAGAAAATTTGAGGGAGATGGAGCTACCCAAAGGGTTTGTTTAATGTCGATTTTGCAGATTTCCTGCCACCCACTGTTGCCCAAGTCTGAATTGTTTTTCCTGTTGATTGGATGCGCTTAGTCACTAATCACCTCTGGGAGCATTTAGAAGTCAGCCGCACTCTGAATGGAGTGATTTAGTATAACTTTGCATTTAATCAATTAGTGGAGTGATTCCATTCATATACTGATGTCTCCCAAATATAGGTGTTTTTGCTCAGGCCAAGTGAAGACTCTATGAGTGGGTCTCAGGTCCCTCTCTGGGAGGAATTAACACCTGTGCAGGCTTATTCTGGAAAATCATTCAGTGGCTGTGCGATTAACTCTGTATTGTAGAGCAAATAAACTGTGTTTATTCTCCAATCTGCATATTCCTAACCTCTGTCCTAAATTCCATTCTCTCGCTCATGTTTTTCCCATCAAAAGGTCCAATGTCACATTAAGAAAAGCAGAGATGAAAGAAAGAGAGAATGTAAAATAAGAATTCTTTTGAGAACCATATGCATAGCAGCCAGGTTCATACAAATAAATTGGCCTTGGGTCAACTACTTACCCGCATAGAATTTGATTCCTCTTTGGACACTGAATAATAATGATAATGCTGTGGTTAAAATATTTCATTATTTATTTATTTTTTAATAAAACAATCCAACACAGTTCAACAGTCCACAGTAGTAGTGGGTTATCCCAAACAGTTGTTGACTTAAGCCATTCACAGCTCAGTATATTAATATGGCTTTACTTTATATACCTCCTTTTTATGCTTTTCTGCTGGATGGTTAAGACCAAGATAAAGAAAGACTTATATAACAAGAAATGTAACTTTTGTATTAGATAAGGTCAGTCAATTACCTTCAGGGTTTATCCTGTAACCCTGTACTTCATTTTATAGATCCTTTGACAGTGTCAGCCATGTGGATCAGTCACGGCTATTGCTTGACCAATTTGCTCTCTGTGGAAGCCTGAGAGAATGTTTTCTCTCCATGTGACTCTCCTTAGGCACACTCTACATCATCAGTCACATTCCTCTGTGGCCCCATAATCTCCTTGATCAGAAAATTTAGGGCAGAACTGAGTTACATGATGTTACAGTATAAGTTCCTCCTATGTCCTGAGTATTCACTGACCTTGAAAGGCTAGGGCTAAAATGTTAGCTGACCTTGCAGCCTTTCTGCAAATTTAGGTTATTAACCCTCTGTAAGAGAAGCTTATTATTACCCTGCATCATATGTAATTTGGTTTACCCACACTATTTGTCTAAATATCAGACATTGTAAGCATAACATGGAACAGGTATTTTCCATCAAATATTGAGATATTAAACTGTAAAAATATTTTAGAGGATTAATTTAACCACTATAAAGTTATTAAGCAAAGAAATGTAAATTTTAATTAATATTACGAGTAAGAGTGTGTGTTAGAAAAATATTTTACTAGTAAATAGATATACTCTATACTGGTGCTCTTCAAAGCATAAGAGACAGTAGCAAAGAGATAAGGAAAAGACCATAACCACATGAGTGTAAGGGATATTTTGTTTGGATAATTTCAAAATGCCTATACTGGAACACAAGACAATATTCCTATTTTATTTCTCTCCAGGAGTACCTATTTGCAGTTATCCACTGTATTTGGTTCTTACGGAGAACTGTTGAAAGGCAATGAATTTGGTTCATTCATTCAGAAAGGCATGACCTCACCTGCTACATTTGGCTTTTCTGCTGGCCTTTGTTTTTGGAGACTGATTTTCTGTTCATTGTAGAGAAGAGGGAATAGGGAATTGAAGTTCTAGGAACCCACCCATGACCAAACACAGTAGCTCTGATTGTGGACAGGATTTATGCTCCAGGGTGGATGCCTGCAGTATGTGTCTTAGTCCCTTCCTCCTTACGGCTGTTCCTCTTCTCTGTGAGGGTGGGAGTGAGCTGTAGGTGCAGCAGGATAGAGACAGACCATCTCCTAAGAGCCACCAAGGGTCTCCTGCCAATGTAACTTCTGATGAATATTTTAGATTGACCAGGACAGATGGCTGTCTGGTCTGTTGGCGAATTATATTTCATAGGATTTTCACGTTTCTTCCAATTGGAATGGCCTGCCGGGTATGGAGATGAATACCTGGCAGCTTTGCTGTGTCTAGAGCCCAGAGATAACTTGTAGGGCTATATTTTGATAGGCATTGATTGAAAATCTAATCTCTATGGCCATTTGACTAGGTTACTTTGAGAGTTCATAGTGAGAGAATTAGATTGACATTGAGGACCGTTCTCTTTGATTAATCATTTGATTTCTATTTGAGATTTGCCTTAGTGTATTGAATCTTATTTTTTTTTTTGTGTGTGAACCCATCCCTAAAATGTAAATAAGTGGTAAAGTTATCTGATATGCAAATATTTTATTAAAATACAACTTTACATGGATGCAGCCAGTGAATAAAATGAAGCCCACTTGTGGAGGTAAGTGAGGCTGACTTTATGCTCATGCTTCTGGTCTGTTAAAAATTCCTGCGCACAGACTTTTTGGCAGTGTGGAGGGGCAGGGCAGCCATGGGGCCATGTACCCGCTGACCCGGGCCATAGGCTTGACTCTGTGATCTGTGGCCCCTGGGTAAATCACTTAATCTCTTCCCACCTCTGATTTTCAAAGCCATAAAATTTTTAGCTAGACCGGGAATTACTGTGTAACACCCACAGCCACTATGAGGCACAAGTGCAGAACATGATACTAAGGAACAGCCCTGCAGCTGTCGCCCAGCAGCAGTAGTTTGCCTGATGTGTGTAACATCTTTAAAACATAGTTCTAAAATAAATTTAAGGCCCTATGTTTGTGTCAGATTTTTTTTATCTTCTGGTCCCCCCCATACCATCGCTAATGTGGTTGATTGGCCCGTGTGTGTGTGTGTGTGTGTGTGTGTGTGTGTGTGCATGCATGCAAGCTCATAGAGTGCCACATTTATACATGTCTACGTGTTCGTATGCAAAGAATGTTATAGGAAGGGCATGTTAATGTCAGTGGCATGGATGACTATGCAATCTTTGCAGATACATTGCATAGGTTTAAGTCCTAGTTCCAACTCTTACTATGGATGAGTTCTTAAACTTCTCTGCCTCATTTTTTCCTGTAATACAGGTAAATGAATCACTCATCTGTGTTGCTCTGTAGACTGAGCTACTTGATTCACATAAAAACATAAAAATGAGCATGCAGCATTTGACAAATGTTAGCTGACTTGTGCAGTTTTCAAAATTATGTGTGTGGCCTACTACAGCATGGA
This sequence comes from Ctenomys sociabilis, assembly GCA_004027165.1. Classification (NCBI taxonomy): domain Eukaryota; kingdom Metazoa; phylum Chordata; class Mammalia; order Rodentia; family Ctenomyidae; genus Ctenomys; species Ctenomys sociabilis. The sequence continues at coordinate 25,331 of PVKA01027841.1, read as the reverse complement.
TCTTTCTGAAGCTTGTTCTTTTGAAGATACTTGATATGGTTTGTTACTTTAAGCTTCTGCATAGTAGCACTGTATTCAGCTAATTGCCTTCTCATGGACACTTGACTTGGTTTAGATGTTTGGCAAATAATACTGCATCATGTAGCTTGTGAATAACCATTCCTGGCTCTTAAGTTCTTAAGACACAAAGTGTGATAAAAACATATAGTGAATATTTACATTAAATAATTTATAACAGTAATAGACACATTGCTATTAACCATGGATCCTGTCAAGCATCCCACCACTTAGAGCGCACTTGTCTTTTCCTTCTTGCCACAGTTTTGCAAGTCTTCTTTCCTCAGTATCTTTACTTGCAGTCTGGTCATTGCCTTGATGTCCTGAAATGATTAAAAACTCTTACCTTTATGGTCACTGGGACACTGAGGAATGTCCAGAAGTTATACCATGTCAGATCTGATGCATAAGGCAGATAAGGCACCATAATGTTTTAGGTGACAGTAATTGCTGTAAGTGTTTTGAGTTGATTTAGGACACGACAGAGCAGTAAACCACACTGGAGAGAGCTTCCAGGACTGCATCCAGAAGGGGCAAGGACAGCAGGAGGAGTACATTCAAAGTAAGGGGGAATACTTTGAGGGGCACTAAGGGAGCATGTGTTTTACTGTCACATTTTTATTTAAACATTCACTGCATTTTTGGTCATAACTCAGCCATCCTTCACCATAGAGAAAATCCTTTAAGGGAATCCTTAACATCCCATGGTCCATTAGTTCAGAATCCTATGCCTCATCAGCCCCAGTGATGGAGATAACACTCCGACATGAGGCAGCAAGTACTGTTTTCGGGGTGCTCTGCTAGGAAGATTTGGGGAAAGACTCTTGCTTGTTAATGCCGTGCCCTTCTTGTGGTCCTTTCTATACAGTTCCAGTTTCATTTCCCACTTTTGGGTTCCTTGAATACTTCAGGATTTTCTGATGTGCCCTGAAATTCCTGTTCTTTTGCCCAGACACCTATTAGGTCTCCACTTTACATACTGGGCTTTCATTTACTCCCTGGTTTCAATGTAAAAGCCACCTCTTCAGAGAGACTTCTTGGACCATCTTATTTTTAGGGATCTTCCATTTGCTGCCAGTCACTGCTTGTTAAGTCCTTCAGTGGGCTTATCATAAATTAAAATAATCTATTTTCTCATTTCCTTCAAATTTTCATACTTTGTAAATCATGACTAACTCCTCAACATTGTCTAGCTTGTTTCCATCCTAAATCAGTCTCTAGCACAATATTGGGTGCTTTTAGTTGGTACTCCAAAAAAGACTTGCTGTGGTAATCAATAAAGAAATGATTTGACGATGCACTTGTGACGATACTGCAGCAGTCTGCATCAGTTTCTCATGAGATGCTTTCTCGGATATTTGTAGATCATCTCCCTTCTCCTTTCCTTTTTGCTAGGGTGATGTTTCTGTTTGTGTTCATGGCTCCTGATGGGACACCCCATCACCTTCCCCCACCATTTCCTCTCATTCAGATTCCTGGCCATCATCTGTAACTCTAATGGCTTCTGGAATTGATAGATAGTGCTTCCACCATGGCCTGATCTGGACATCTGGAGCATTTTTTCCTTGTTCAAGTTCCACTGTTTCTAGCAGCACAGCCCTGTGGTAGCATTAATTCTTCATCCATGTGTTGTAGACTAAGGCTCAAGGAGGTTTGTTTATCTGCTTGTTTTTGCCTTGTTTCTGTTATGCTCAGACATCTCCTTCCTTGATCTCATGGAGTTGTTTTTCTGTTGTGCCCACATTTATGTCCTTATGCTCATTATCATTAAATTTAATTACGCTCCATAAAAGTGAGGGGCTTGGATTAAATCATCCAGGCCACTTGCCACTTTAAAAATAAAATTAGTGATTCCAGAGCAGCATTGATAATGGGATGGCTGTGTGTCTAAACAGCCCAGCTCTGTAACCACAAACTTTGTGTGTCTGTTGAACACTTGAACTGTGACTGGTGCCACAGAGAAACTGAAATTTACATTTTGTTTTATTTTAAATTTCAATCTTGGGTGATAGCTACTAAACTGTATGGCACAGTTCTAGAGAAAATTATTACAATATAAAACATGAAATGGCATGACTGAGGTATGGGAGAACACACCAAGCTGATACCGCGGCCGGGTCTGCATCAGGAGTCCGTTGGCCATTGCACTTTTACATCATAGATTTTCTTTCTTTCTTTCATTGTGTGTGTGAGCGTAAAGTAAGTTTCTGCAGATGCTATTCTGAAGGAGGCGGTGTAGGCCTGTGCTCTCCGGGGGTGGCCAGTCTGGTGTAGTGATCTCCAGTGCCAGCTGTGTATTAGAATCAGCTTGGATAAGTCTAAAAGTCCTGCTGCTAGGACTAGGAATATAGCTCAGTGGTGGGCCACTTGCCTAGTATGGGAAACGTTCTAGGCTTTATCCTAGCATGTGTGGTATATACACACACACACACACGCACACACACACACACACTTCTGATGCTGAGGACTCACCTCAGAGATCATAATTTATCTGATTCAAAGTGGGCTGTAAGTTCTTTGATCATCTTGCTAGTTTCACTAGCAATTCTAATTGACAGCCAGAAGTAAGACTCTGATCCTCTGAGAGGTAAGGAAATTTCTTTCTTAATCAGTGGCTGGGGGATTCATGTTTAAAGTTCCATTTTGGTGGAAGAGTTGTTTGTGCATTCTGAAGTAGGATGCCTGGCTGTGGCTCTGTTGTCCCTCCTCCAGAGAGAAACACTGTGGTCCGCGAAGTCAGCTGCACAACATGCGGTGTGTGACGGCAAGCATTTCCTCGAGAGAGGCTTCATCTTATTTTACTATAAACTAAAAAAAAAAAAAAAATTAGAATGTCTGGGCAACGTGTATTTCTAGTCTTCAAATCACACATCACTGGCCAACCTTCATTTATCTGGAGCCTTGATCAGGCCATGTTTGAGGTAAAGTCACTCTAGAACTCAGCCTCAATGAGAAGAGAAAGAGGAGCCAACAGTGTATGGGGCAGAAGGGAAGTGGGCTCTGTCCTCTCAGGGGGAGGGGGGGAGTTCTGTGCTTGTGTCACTTAGCACAGTCTGTGTTTTGCTGGGTGTAACAACAATGGAGTTCTCTTTGCACACTCATTACGGGACATCTGGGGCTTCCAGAGTACACCAGCGGAGTATCCTTTATGTAGATTAGTGCTTCTCGTCATGGCAGAAGAAAATGAAAGCATGACAGAGCATAGAGTGGCTACCAAGACTTTGTCTTGCAGTATGTTGCTTTTTCCTCTTTTTTTTGTGGTACTAAGGATTGAACTCAGGACCCTGCACTTGCCAGACAGGTGTTTATTCTACTAAGCTATCTCCCTGGCCCTAGTACATGGCTTTTTATTCAAAGCTAGATCCATGGCCCATAGAGAGGATTGGCCTACTCCAGGAAAAGGTGGTAAAGAATTATGAATGATAATAAAGTTTATTATAATCTTCTCTTCTTGGCACAAATATTTGGTTCAGTATCCTTTCTGCTTCTCTTGGGTGTCCATATAAAAAGTACATCTAATCATAGTAGTAGGAAGAAAGCCCAGGACCCTGTGATGCACCTTTACATGAGGTATTTATTTGTCTCCCCTGGCTTTATTTATTTCTTAACGTATTTGGGACAGGGTCTACAGGGTTTCACTGTGTACTCATGGTGATTCTCTTGTTTTCAACCTCCCAAGTGCTGGGATTATAGGCGTGCACCACTATATCCAGTCTCAGTCACCATCTCAGTATGCCCTGGAGGCAGGGCTGGCATGGCACATAGGATGGAACCTTGGCTGCTGCACTCTGCCTAAGCAGGTGCTTTAGCCTGCTTATCTGGCTGGTCCTCCTCTGACTTGAGATACCAGTGCAGTACAAAGACAGATTTTCGGTTCCCTGTAAAGTGCAATGCTACTGGATCAGTAGAGCTGAACTAAGTATTTTTCTTTTTTTAAATCGAAAGACTGGAAATACATCTGACTTATAGATGAATTTTGGGACTTACCGAGACATATGTTATAAAAACACCTACCTTAGGGAACATGTTAGTCAGTTTTCTGTTGCTATAAGGAAACACCCAAGATAATTTATAAATAGGAAAGTTAAATTCTGGCTCATGACTTCAGAGGCTGCAGTCCATGGTAGATTTGGGCCCAGGGAGAGGCAGCACATTATGGTGGAAGGATGTGGTAGAACAGGACTCCTTGTGCATGGTGAGGGAGCAGGGAAGAGAAGAAGGGACAGGGTCCTGCAGTTCCCTTCAAGGCCACCCCCCCATTACCTAACAACCTCCCTTTAGGCTCTGCCTCTTCCTGGTTCCACCTGTCCCTGTAGTGCTCCCTGGGGAAAAAGCCTTCAACATATGGGTCTTTGAGAGGCAAATTAAGCAGGGAGCAGTCTTTATCTATCCTTGTTAGATCTCCAGCCCATTGTTTTCCTGTGTCTATTTGTTTATGGGTCAAGCAGTTTCCCTTTTCTGTTATAGTTAATTACAGCTGAAAGATACTGCCAGTCCACTGCTCAGCCACAGGCAGCTGGAGGGTGTGAGGGTTATTCTCTTTCAATATCCCACTCCCTTGTGCCATAAGGTAGCATGGTCCGTTGGCTATAAAACAAGGGTGAAACTAGCTCATTTTAATCATCTATTTAGTTCCAGTCAGCTTTATGTACCAAGAACCACATACACAATTAATCCTGAACCTGTCAGGATTCATGAAGATCCCAAATTCTCTTTCCTCATATTTCTAATGTAAAGGATTTCCTGCCATTCTTTAACTGGTGCATGTTTTCACAGTGGGTGGGGTGTTTGACCCTGTGATTTAATACTGCCCTCAAGGCTGACCAGAGTCCTTCTCAATTTTATCTTTGATGGTTAGAGATGAGAAAGAGTCGTCTCTTTCAACCTTCTAAGTCCTGAGTCTAGATACTTTATTCCATTTCATTCCTGTTTGCAAGGTTTTAGGTTCTTCCCTGTGTTCTTCTGGTGGCACTTTGCGAAGGCTTCCATTCCATATTAAAGCATTGCAGGCTGAGTGTATTAAGCAGCAGACATTTATTATTTCCACTTAGACAGTAGAAGTCTAAAATCGAAGCACTGGTGGGCTTGGTTCTTTCTCTGCTCTTGTGGGAAGAGTCTGTTCTGGGCCTCCCTCCTTGGCTTGGAGATGGCTGTCTTCTCTGTTTTTCCCACATCATTTTCCTTCTATGCATATCTCTGTGTCTATATTCGTCTTTTTCATAAGGACACCAGTCATGTTGGACTAGAGCTTACTGTGGTGACCTCTTTTTCATTTCATTACCTCTGTAAAAACTTTCTTCCCTAAGAAGGCAAGATTCTGAGGAACAAGGCATTAGGGTGCAGCATATGAATTGGGAGGGAGAAGCCAAAACTTAATACGTAATACTTTTTATGGTTGCAACTCTAGTCCTTGTTGAATACAGCCAATCATAATTCTAACACAATACTCAGCTTTCTATTTTCCAGTCTTATCAGGCACATTTTTCTCATCCAGTTTATTTCTGATGACAGTTTTACCAAATGTTCCATATCTGGAAAATATGAACCAACATCAATCTCATCTCCAGGAATCCAGTTTGCTTTCTGCCTACTGCCTGATCCCAGAGATCAGAGGGATACATATGTATTTGTTGAGGTTGACCTGACATTCTGTATCAGTCTCTCTGTCAACAGGAAGCCTGGGTGTTGTTGCAGTGGACAGTCCTTGGGGTCTCAGTGACTTGCAACATGGAAGTCACTGGTGAATTCAACCCTGGTGAATTCACCACCTTTCTCCCTCACATTTTCTCCTGCAGGACCCAATGTGACTGAAGTTAGGGAGCTGACAGTAATATTTGTTGCAGCAGACTGTGGGAAAACAAGAGTTGTGGAACTCACTGCTCTCTCTACCACATCTGCTCATATTTTACTTACCAAAATAGGTCATGGGACCAAGTTAAAGGGAAGTAGAAAGGACAGTTCTCCTTCAGAAGGGGAAAGGGTGTAAAAAGAATCAAGATGTATCGTGCATATACCAACACTGCATGATGAGTGTGGTCATTATGTACTGCAAGCATGTATTAACAAAAATAAAAATTAATGATCTCCTTCAGGGAGGGACAACAAATATTTGTGAGCATCCTTTGTGACGTGTTAGCACTGTACAGTATTTATGTATTTATTTATTGGTACATGGAATCGAATTCAGGACCTTGTGCTTGGCAAGCAGGTGTTTGTGCCACTGAGCTATATCCCCGGTCCCAGTAGAGTATTTTTTATGAGTTTGGAAAAGCTCAGAGAGATGGTTGACACGTGGAACTAGGCAAGTGGGAAGATTAGAGCAAAGGGGAAGAGAACAAAAGTATTGGGGCTGTAGGGCAAGATATAACTGGAATTAATGCTAGACGCCCGCGTGAGATACCTCATAAGTGCTGGAGGCTTCAGGTAGGCTTAGGCGGTGCAGGCTTCCTGTTGTGAAGCGGAGGAAAGGAGTGGACCCATCGTGCTGCAGCGCACGGAGATGATTGCGTTGCTTCTTGCGACGGGATCCAGCCTTGTTGTTGATATGGTTGCAGGTCTGCCCCTTAGTCGCTGTGTGACTTTATTAAATTACTTGACCCAACACTGCTTCTCATTACCAACCTCATAAGGTGGGTGATATTTATAGTGGATGAAATACCAATATTTCATCTGGCCAGGTGGTATTTGTGTCACCTTCAGCATGTTACTTACACTGTGATCCCTCGGTGTTTGTGAAGGACAGGTTCCAGGACACACCCCCTCCCCCAACTATGTCAACCTGTGTGCATGTTCACGTCCCTTCGACAAGGAGCCATAGCATTCACATACAACTTACACAACTCTTCCATTTACCTTGAAATTATTTCTAGCATTCTTAAACCTGAAGTAGTGTCAGTGCGGTGTCAGGAGCTGTATAATTTAGGAAATAAGGACAAGAACAATAAATCTGTACATGTTTAGTTCAATGCAATAGTTTTTCCCAAAGATTTATGACTTGCTGTTGGTTGACTGCACAGACGCAGAGCCCATAGATTCAGAGAGCTGGCTGTGCTTTTCTTGTCACACAGTCATAGTAATCATATGTAATGCATGGCTCTGTGGCCAGGACTTAGTGATCTAAAACTTTTAAGCCAGTGCTTGTCATGTTTGTTGATGGCAATTATTCTTTTTATCATGAGCTGAGGAAATACAGGTCAGCCTGTTTGCACTGTGCCAGACAGCAGTGAGCACATGGTCTGCAGGAGAGAGGCACTGTTCATGCTGTCAGGGTTTTGGGGGTACAAATCTAAGAAGCCTGAGTCAGGGAAAGGGAGTAGAAAACAGCAGGGAACAAGTAGCGGAGAGCTCTGTATGAAGCAGGCCACAGTTTCCTGATAAGCTGACTACCTGGTTTCTTGGGAAGCTTTTGCATGGGCCAGAGTTGATTTGCACATCGCCAAATCCTCCACGAGGTAAGGGAGGGAGATGAATTTGCTTGCTGACTTCCAGCCCCCGTTGGTGCACACCCCTCCCATGAAGCACCTACTGCCCAGACCTCTGTGCTGCGTGGGCATGGACCCCCAATAAGTCCTGCGGTGTCTCCTGCCTCAGTGCAGATGCCCCAGGGTGTGAGAGGAGAGCTGGGCTCCTGTGGTGAGGGGAGGAAACGTGGGAGCCTGCACCTGGCTCCATGCTTGGGGCCGGCGGCCGCTCTGCAGCTCGCTGGAGGGCTGCTGTCGGTCTTGCTGCACTGCCGTGGGAATCTTAGGACAAGCCGAGAACCCGAATTAAGCAGAACCATCTTTTCTCTGCAACTTTTTCCCTTGACAGGTGGGAAAAGTGATCCAAAGTGATGTAGGATTATTGAAGGTCGCAGAGCTTATTAGTTGAATAATAAAAACTGGAATTTGGGTATTATGCAGAGCTTTGAAGTTTCACTTTCATTTCTGTCAGTTGTGTCTCCCATCCATCTACCCATCTGCCTGTCTGTCTGTCTGTCTGTCTGTCTGTCTGTTCATCCTGTGCTTGAGGATCTCCCATCTGCCTGATGCTGTGCTGGACTGGGCACTTTCGACAAAATAAAATTGGGGCACTAGGTATGGAGAAAAGCCATGAGTTCTTTTTTTCAGCACTGGGGATTATTGAACCCAGGACCTTGTCAGTCAGCTCCATCGCCACCCATTTAACATTTTGTATTTTGAGGCAGTGTCTCACTGAGTCGTGTAAGTTGCCCAGGCTGGCTGGGTTCCAGTGCATGCCTCAGCCTCCCAGGGTCCTGGTATTGCAGACACTCGCTTCCACCTGACCTTATACCCTGTGTTGCTGCAGTGGTGGGGAAGCCAAGCTGCGTGTCAGATGCATTTGGGATGCTGATGGAGAAAATGCCCGAGGTTGTTTGGGCCAAGGGAAAAGGAAAGCAGCTGCTCCTTCTCAGGATTGAGCTCCAGTATCTTGGTACCAGCTCGGAAAATGCAGGGTGAAGATGGATTTCCAAGAAGGACACCTGGATTCCCTGAATCCCACAGGCCTTAGCCATGGCTTTCTCCATGATAAATCATTGAAGAGGTTTGATGTGGGAACTATGGATTCCAGGCACTGATCCAAGCTTTGATCCCTGCCCTTTAGGAACTGAGAATGGAGATGGAAATTAAGTAAAACATAGAATATTATTAATACTATATGGTTAAAGCTAGTAGAAGATTGATGCTTTGTTTGAAAGAAACTGTTAATGTGATCTTAATGTGGAGTCCATGAAAATTCAAGAGAGCCCATGTACCATCTAAAATTGAAAGCAAATATAGCGTGTATATGTATTTTTTCGACTGGGATAATGATTTGTTCTTTCATCATGTCCCAAGGATACAGACCAGCCTTCACAAATTTCAGTACTCTTTTACATTGTGTCTTCATAGCATCCCTGCTTTTCAGATGGGAAAGCCAAGACCCAAAGGTGGACCGTACTGGGAGCCCAGATTAGGTACACATGCTGGGAGGGGTAGGAACAGAGATGTGTAGGAGGCAGAGCCAGAGCAAGGGAGGATGGGAGATGAGGAGAGATGGATAAGCTGCCCATGCTGGAGGCTGACTGTAATTGCAACGAGTGGGCCATGCAGAAGGCTTTTCTCTCTTCTATTTGTTGAGTGACAACCGTGTGACTGCCACATGCCTGCCAAGAACAAATTCCCTCATGATGCCTGTATAGAATTAGAAGAGAAAGATATTACACAAGAACAAATAAATTACAAGATAACTTTGAACAGAGACAAAGGCTGTTCATTTACTTGATCAATCAGCAAAAATTTGAGCATACTGTTCACTAGTTTTTGATCGAGGAGATGGGCAGATAGCAAGGAAGGGGATAATCTTCCCTTCACGGATTTCACGTTTCCATGGAGATGCAATCAATTAGCCAGTAGATGAATGGATAAGTAATTTTTGCCCAGTTAGTGAGCAATATTACATGGAAAAGAAAGCAAAGTAACAGGGATACGGGCTGCTTTTTAGATCAGGAACTTGAGGGTGGATGTTAGAGACCTGCTTACAGTAGAGAAAAAGCCATACCTCACCCAGGGGAAGAACCCACTGGGTAGGGGGAGCAACAGGTGCAAAGGCTCTGTGCTCAGTGAATTAAGGAACCATCTTGTAAGTCACCGTCACTGAAGAAGGGTACAGAGAATGAGAGTAGTAGGAGTTGGGGTCCGGGGAGTAAACAAAGCTTGGAGGGTTTAGACAGGTCTTTGGACTTTATTTTCAGTAGGTGGGTAGCAGGGGGCACTTTTGAGCCCAACAGAAAAAAGAACAATTTTGTAATACAGTGGGCTGCTTGGTAGCCGTCAGAATGCAGAGAACCCCGGATGTTACTGGAGGTGTAAGAGGAGGGTGTCTGTAGGAATCAAGGGGCAAAGATGCTGTGAAGAGAGTGACCCTGCAGGGTATTTGGGGAGCATCCCCACTTGGACTATTTTGCTCTTTAAAGACTGTCATTATTAGTCATAGTGACTGTACAAATTAATGAGGCTCTCCGTGACGCATCCACACAGGTGCGCACAGCGCGCTGGTCCTGTGCGCTGGCGCTGTTGCTTCTGCCCCTCCCCTTCCCTTCTCCACCCCCAGCAGCGCCCTCCCCCACCCTGGCTTGTTATGTATAGTACCGCCTCCTCCAGTAGCAAACATTTTCCTGTGCATGACAGGATTTATTCTTCATAGCTGAATAATTCTCTGTTGTGTATGTATCCATCATAACTTCTTTTTTTAAAAAAATATGTAATTGGTACAGGGTACACAGCTTGGTCTCATAGTGGTTCTCCTGCTTCAGCCTCCCCAGTGCTGGGATTGCAGGTGTGCGCCACCACGCCTGGTCATGATATGAGGCTCAGCATTTTCCTTTATAAATTCTAGCCACTCTAACTAGGTTTTGGCTGACGTAGTTTTGACTTACATTTCCCTAATGGCTAGTGATACTGAGCATTTTTCAGGTATTGGCTATTTATAGTTCTCCTTTTGAAAAGAGTCTACTTATTTATTTATTTTTATATATTTAGTACAGGGTCTACAGGGTCTCACTATGTTGATAAGGTTTATAATGATCCACTTGTGGTTAGCCTCCGAAGCTCCTGGATTATAGGAGCAAGCCACCAAGCCCAGTCTCAGTCACTGTCTCAGCATGCCCCATGAGCAGGGCCAGCATGGCATGCTTGGGATTGAACCCCAGCAGCTGCACTTGGCCTAAGCAGGTGCTTTAGTCCGCTGATCTATCTGGCCAGCCCAAGAAGGGTCTATTTAGATTGTTTACCTGTTTAAAAACTGGTATGTTCTACATAGTAATCTTCTAACAGACAAACAGCTTGTGTACATTATGTAGGTTACCCTTTCACCCTTTTGGTGGTTTCTTTTCCTGTGGAGAAGCCTTTACTTCCACAGGATCCCATTTGTCAGTTTTTGCTTTTGTTTCCTGTGCTTTTGGGGCCCCATCCAGAAAATCATGGCTTGTCCCAGTGTCCTGAGATGTTTCCTCTATATTTTCTTCTGGTAGTTTCAGAGTTTTAGGTCTTCCATGAAGGCCTCTGATCCATTTTCAGTTGAGTTTTGTATGAAAATGGAGTACCCAATTTAGGTCCTTGGTGTGGCAGTGTCCAAACTGCCCAGCACTGTTTGTTGGAGGGGCTGACTCCCACTGATGAATGAACACCTTGGTCAGGAGCCAGTTGACCATAGATATGTGTGGGTCTACTGCTGGCTTCCCTGGGCTCTGTTCACTCTTGTGTCAGTGCCAGACTGCTTTTCTTACTACGGCTCTGTGGCATGTCTCGAAATGGGGTATTGTGATGCTTCCAGCTTTGCTTTTCAGATCAGGATTTCTTTGGCTTTTTTGGGGGGGAGTTTTCTGATTCTACCTGAATTTGAGGATTTTTTCCCCTAGTTTGGTGAAGAATATCATTACTGTTTTCACAGGGATTGGATTGAATTTGTAGATTCTTTGGGGTTGCAAGGATCTTTGAACAATTTCAGTTGTTGAAGTCCAAGAAGTGGAAGGTCTTTCAACTTTTAGCGTCTTCTTCAACTTCTATCTTTACTGTTTTATAATTTTTACTGTAGCAGTCCTTCACTTCCTTAGCTTTTTACTTCCTTTAAGCCTTTTATCTGCCTTTATGCCAAGGTAGATACCAAGTGTGCAGTTGGGTGAAATGCTGCTTAGTATCCAGGGACATAAGCACAAAGCACTATCCATGCATTGGACAAGATGAGGGTCTCTTCTCAACACTGGCTACCGCCGTCAGCCTCAGTGGAGTAGCCAGCATGACCACTTGTTTAGAGTAAGTTCAAGAGAGAAGGCAAACTAGCAAAGACAGAAAATGTAATCAATTGTTTTGGGACTCCTTTAAAATGCATCTTAGGCACTTTCCCTTGTCACCAAGGTGCACTACCTGGAGGCTTAAATGTGGAGAGGTTTCTTTTGGGCCATGACTCTGGTCCATGGTTCGGATGGCTGTAAAGCAGACGCAGGACTGCAGAGTAGAGGAAAAGTGAGTCATGTCACGGTGTAGGAAACAGAGAGAAGGAGGAAGCCAAGGGGAGATGCATCCTCCCCATCACACCCAGGGACCCTCCTCTTCCGGTCAGACCCTGCCTGAGTGCCCCAGCTATGAGTGCATGAAGCAGCTGGGGAACATTCTCAACCCTGTAGCACTGGGGAAAGAAGTGAAGGAGCAGCAGCTGGCTGCTAACTCAGGGTCTAGGGAGTTCTTGAGACAGAAGCTGTAGTGGTTGATGTACTGTGTCAACTTGAGAAGTGTAGAAGCTTAATTCAGCAACTGGGCGGGGAGCCCCCTGACCTGACTTTGAAAGCATCCACATCCTGTGCAAGAGGAGGGCAGGGGGATGGTGTGAGTGCTACAGGTGCCACGGGGGGGGGGGGGCAGCCTGCTTACAATCTAAGGGAGGAAAATAGGCGTGTGTGCTCCTTTTTGGCTCTTGTTGCTTTGTTGTCTTCCCCTGCCATGAACTGTGGCCCCTGTGCCACACCACCCTACCTTGGAGCTTGATGATTATGGACTAAAACCTCCACAAACTGAGCTAAATGAAGCTTTCCTTCCTGAACTTTGGATATTTTTTCTCAGCAAGGAAATGAAAAGTAACCAAGACAAGAGATACTGGACTGTATTTTAGGAGTAATCTCTTAGAGCCTGGTCAGCATGGTGCAGAAGAGGGTAAGCCAATGGAGGAAGGAGGCCCTTGAATAGGTCAGAGGGCTGTGGTCTCAAATTGATGCAGGGGTTGATTTTAGGAGCAGGACCCACTGGTCCTCAGTACTAGGAGAGAAGGTGGGGGATAGTGAGCACAGGTCTGTGGGGTTGGGAGATTTGCGGTTGGAAAGATGAGCCAGCTCCTTCTCTTTTCTGAATGAAATACAAATAGGGTTGCAACCTGCTGGTGAGGAGAGGAGGAAGGCAGAGGCCAGAGAAGATGTGAAACAGAAAACATAAATTGGGGCGGTGAAAGAGAGCCTGCCCTTCTCCTGCCGTGTGCTCCCAGTGGGCAGGGAGAAATCAGGACACCGGGCCGCAGGCTTTCTGTGGTGTTCATGGCTGTATTCTAGTAGTTAAAAAATTTGTTAAATAAATAAAAGCACACAATGGCCCAACAGAGAGAGGAATTTGTACAGTCATTTAGGATGTACTGTAAAAAAAAAATATAACATCAAGGTTGGGCATATAGCTCAGTGGCACAGCCCTTGCCTGGCAAAGATGAGATCCTGAGTTCAATTCCCAGTGTCACAAAACAACCAATGAGCCAACCAACTAACCAACTAACCAACTAACCAACTAACCAACCAACCAACCAACCAACCAACCAACCAACCAACCAACCAACCAACCAACCAACCAACCAAGCAGCCAAATGATCAAAATAGTAACATAGAAGACTTCAGCTTTTCCTGCTGCGTGTGGCAGGGTATAGGTTGTGCACACATGTGCATGCATGTTTTTATGTCCTCCAGGAAAGCGTTCCAAAAAGGATGCTCCCCATCTTATTTAGTAGGTGGGCAGGGCTTTCATCAGTTTGAGAAGCAAGCAGAAGGCGTCCTGGCAGAGGCAGTGCTCACAGAGAGCCCTTTGCACAGAAGTGCGCAGGGCTCATAGCCCAGGGAAGCCGGGGCACAGCCCTGAGGTGCAGTTGGTCACTGGGTTTGCTGGGGAAGTGGGTACAGATGCTGGGGGTCATGGAAGGTTTTGAACAGGAGTGCTTTGGAGTAGACATAAGGTCCTGGGAGAGATGGACCTAAATGGCTGTAGGATCAAAATCTGGGTCACTTTACTGCTTGTATTCACTTAAAAACATTGAATGATTTCCAGGAGGGTTTTTCTTTCTTTTCTTTTGTTTTCTCCTTCATTCTTCACTGGTAAAACTGTGTAATAGCATGAACTCTAGATTGGAACTTGGATTCAAGTCCCACCTTAGCCAGGCTCTTGGTCCAGAACCAGCTTTACAGAGTGAGGGAAATAATGTCCTTTACTCCAGGCTGTCAATGACCAGTGAGATAACGTCTAGGAAGAACTTTGGAAACTGGCTGGTTAGGAGTGGTAGAGATGTAGGACTGGGGCTTGCTTATTTCTCAGTGGCGGGTGTGCTTGTGCCTTGGCCCTGGGAGCTGGAGGCAGACTACTAAAGTACATGTTTCCTGCAGGTGTGATTCCTCCTGGAGGAGCTGGGCCCTGAGGAACCAGAAGGGCAGCTCAAGTAGGGCTCTCTTAGTGCCTTAGTGCTTAAGGCACTTAGTGCCTTAGTGCTCCACTCACCACTGGTCGTGACTAGTATGGTTATTTAAATTTGAATTAATACTAAAACAAATAATGAATTCAGGTTTTCAGTTGCACAAATCATGGCTGAAGGGGATGCCTTGGGCTGTTACAGTGGAAAGCTATACTGCACCAGGAGCTGGGGCCAAGGTTCCAGAGGTCAGCGGAGAGCCTGAGAAGTGGTGGTGGCTTAGCAGTGCCTTCTGGGACTCGCTAACACTGGCTAGTGAGATGTATGCAGGAGAAGCCCTTGGGAAAAAGTAAGCGCATGCATCGCCAATGTCACCTCAGGGCTGTGTTTGGGGCTGGGCAGGACACATGCCACGTTGTCAGGCTGCTTCCTGGGAGCCAAATGCTCACTGTAAACGGCTTGGCTTCCTGCTGTGCTTTGTGGCTCTTCAACTGTTCCCTGTAGACAATAACCTAGCTGCCTGTCTGCCTGTATTTACATTTTGTGTTGAGGGAAAAAGAACTGGAGCTGCAGCCTGGAGAAAGTACCCGTGCCATAGTTGTCATTCTTTCCACAGGACCTTCTCCAAGCCTTGGGAATGCCAAGGTGCTGGGGTCCTTGCCCAGGCGATGTGCTGTGGGGCTGTAGAGGAATACAGCTGGATAATCGCCAGCCATGCTAACAGATGCCCCCTCCTCAGCCCAGGCCTCCCCTGGATGCAGAGAGGAGCTGGCCTGTCTTCTTGGGGTTGGAAAAAGAACAGAGGTGAAATGGCTTGGGCAACTCCAGTGGTTGAGAGAGGTAGATTTTAAAGGATTTGTATAGAGACAGGAAGCGAGAGAAAGAGAGAGAGAGAGAGAGAAAGAGAGAGAGAGAGAGAGAGAGAGAGAGAGAGAGCACATCCCAGAGACGCCTCCCCTCTCTGGTGTCACCCTTGTCATGGCAGGCAGAGTCAGAGGATGACCTAACCAACTATGTGTATTTATTAAGCAGCTAATGTGTGCCACATATGGCTGTAGGTGCTTAAATTACTTTTTGGCAGTAAGAGACAACAATCCCTGTCCTTAGGGAGCTTTTCTAAGTCAGGGAGGGCAGGAAAAGCGACTCTTCCGTGCCAGCTACGCACCCAGCTATGGCACGGGTGCTTTCTCCAGGCTGCAGCTCCAGTTCTTTTTCCCTCAACACAAAATGTAAATACAGGCAGACAGGCAGCTGGGTTATTGTCTACGGGGAACAGTTAAACTGCACCAGGAGCAGTTCCACTCTACTCGCTCGCTCCTCATTCTGGCCATTCAAGGGGCTCCTGTTACTCATCCTACTTTTCCTGCCTGAGCCCCAGCCTGCACCCTCTCTTAACCTCCGCTTCATTACCTGTTCCCAGACTGGGGAAAGCGTGTTGCTGGGTGAAGAAAGCCAAGCGGACCCAAAGTCTGTGGGAGCAGGAACCTGGGGGTGGAGGGATTGAATGAGTGTGCTTGTGCCATATGATAGTTACACTTGCGTTGAGGAAATGGCACTCGTATATCAATCACTGATCTTTTTCAGTATGTTTAACCTCTCCTCACACCCACAGACTCCCTTCCTCGAGCTGACTCCCAGTTTCTGATTGAATTTTATTATTTATTTATTTATTTGCTGGGTAGCAGAAATCAAACTCAGGACCTTACGCTTGCCGGGCAGGCTCTGTGCAGCTGAGCTATATCCTTAGGCCCTTATTTTATTTCTTAGTTTACATTTTGTGTTCTTCCTGCAAGAAAAAAAAGTGAGATTTAACTTTGCCTCGCTTAATTTCATTCAACATTAAGGTGCCATGATCCATCCATGTTCCTGAAAATGATGACTTCCTTGTGCCTTATGGATGACTAATACTCTATTGCACAGGCATGTGTGTGTGCGCACACAGGCACACGCATGCACACATACGCGCGCACGCACTGCGTTTTCTTTACCACTGTGTGGACGGGCACACGGTCCGTTTCCAAAACTGGCTCGCTGCGAGTTGTGCGCATGCGTCACTGAGGCGCACTGTCCTTAGCTCTGGGAGGAGCCCCGCGGTTTTAGGGCAGGTGAGCCTTCAGTGTCCTTGCATTTATTTTCCTGGCCCTTCTCTCTTACACCTCTCTTTCACACCATTTTCCAAACACATGTAGAAGCCGAAGCTTTCTTGGTCACCTCTGTGGCCTCCTCTGGCCTGAGGGTCCCTTGAGTTCTGATAGAGTCCCTGGGATGGACTCCGGAGCTTGCTGCTGCCCCGGTGCTGCACAAGTCAGCTTTCCTCATGGAACCCTACTTCTGAAGGCTTAAGTTACTTTCTGTTCACTGATGTCAGGGATATTCTTTTTCCAGCATTTCTTAGCCTGCAGAAGAAGAACTCAGGTCTGCTCTTTTTAATATTTTATTTTCAATTTCCTCTGGTGTTCCCTTCTTCTTTTCTGCAGGTTAAACTTTTGAAAAAAGTGGCTACAGCCTGCCTCTTTGGTTCCTTCGCTGCCACTTTTAGACCTCACACCATCTCAGAGCGGAGCCCTTTCCTTTTTCTTCATCATTCTTCCTGTTTTCACCTCCATGTCAAAACCCACTATTAAAGGGGATTCTAGGGCCAGCCAAATAGCTCAGCAGCTTAAAGTGCCTGCAAGCAAGCACAGAGGCTGGGAGTTTGATTCCAAGGCCTGCCACACTGGCCTCGCCCCTGGGATTCGCTGAGACAATTGAGACTAGGCGTGGTTGCCCATGCCTATAATCCCAGCTCTTGGGAGGCTGCAAACAGGAGAATCACCGAGTCCAATCTAGTAGCGAGACCCTGAACACCCTGTAGACCCTTCCTTAAAATACAAAAAAAGGGGAGATTCTAGTCTTTCCTACGTTCTTGAGGGTCTCATTTTTAACTGAGAGGCTGTGTTTTACACCCACGTATATCCTTAAAGCCTTCTTGCCCCTGTGATGTGCTTTTCTTCTGACCTACACGTTTGCTTCCAGCTGCCAATCGCTTTCAGATTTCCTTCATAGGCCCTGAGCTGGCACAATGCCATTTATTTCTTCTTCTTCCTCAACTTGGGGAATGCCACCTGGTATCCTTGGTTGCTGCCCCCTGACATGACCTTCCCACTGTGCTGGAGATGACCTCTACATCTCTGAACTCCATAAACATAATCATGACTTACTAATATCTCCATGATGAGGACTCAAGAACAGGGAGTCAGGGGCCATGGAGATGGTTCAGTGGCATAAGAACCTGTCTGGCAAGTGCAAGGTCCCTAGTATTCCCCCCAAAAAAAGTATGGATTCACCTTAGAATCTTTCCCATCAAGCCGCCAAGACCACTGAGCTCTTTTGTTTTACCTGTTAATGTGCCTAAGAATTTTCCGGAGATTGTGATTTCCTTAGAGAGTAGCTACTGGGGTGGTAGGTACATCTGAGAAAATGTAGATGAGCCTCTCAAATACACCAAGGCTAGTACTCTCATGGAACATTGCGAATTTTGCATAAATCTTTCTCAGTTTCCAGGATTCTGGTACCATCTGTTCACAGAGATAAGAAGGGATATTCGATCAGGAACAAATGGTCATTTGGTGTTACTTTAGCCCCTCTTTCTAGCAAAGGCACATGGAGATATATATGCTGGAGGTAGTGGTTCCAAAACTTTAATGTGTGTGTGAAACTTCTGGAGATCTTGGTAACATGTGAATCTGCCTCAGTGGATCAGAGATTTTGTATTTCTTGCAAGTTCCCAGGAGATAATGACACTGCTGTGTCATGGACCACACTTTGAGCTATGGAAAGCTAGAGGGCAAGGAGTCAGCAAAGTCATATTTTTGTTATTAGGTAGGGCTTTATGCTGGACTTGGTGAGGACTTCCTTTATGAGACAAGCCTCCTTGCACTTAGCCTCCAGCCTGCTCCTGCATAGTTCTACTGGGGTAAGGGGATGTGGAAGGCATATTTTCCCCTGGTCCATGCAATACCTCCATGGCTACAGGCAAAAGGAATTTCAGAGAGGTGGTAGAGGGAAATGAAGAGGAAGTCGAGCTGGAAGCCCTGCAGTAGAAGCAAATACTAAAGGCCTTTTTTCTATACTCATGGATCTGGGTTTTCCATGGGGAGGAATATTATTTGTTTCTTTCATGATGTAATGAAAACCCTTGTCTCTGTCCCTTAATATCCCCAGTCTATAGCAGTTTTTTTTTTATATATGTAGTAAGAGACATTTAAGTTTAAAAAGCTCTTTGTGTTCTGTTCCTTCTATCTTGAATGGCTTTGTGTGTACATATCCTGTAGGTACACATAGCAGCTGACCTATGGTAAGCCAGTATAGCTTCCTTGCTGGCTGATCATTGGAGAGCTCAGTGCAACCGCTGACATTGCTGTCTCTGAACTTCTGACTAAAACCTACTTAAAACGTGGTGCTAGCATCATAAGAACAATTGTCAAAATTATTCTTTCTTTCTAGAGATGAGTTGTCATATAGTGAGATAGTTCTGATCAATGCTCTTCTTGTCCTTTCTTCTGGAAGGATCTGCATATATGTCTCCCTTGGCAGTGACAAGTATACATGAACCAAATTAGACTTGCAGTTTGCCCCTAGGGTTTCCTGTTACCATCCTTCCCTGCTTTCCTTTTGCCACACAGTCTCCTTATTTTCCTTTGATTTTTGCTCCTTTGTCCTGAGTTCCTATGGTGGATAGAGGTTTGTCTCAGATATCTTCTCTACTTACAGGGATCTCATGGCAATAAATATCTTCTACTGGGGCTGGGGAGATGGAGAAGTGGAATAAGAGCTTCTTTGGCAAGCACAAGGGCCTGAGTTCAATCCCCGGTTCTTCCAAAAAACAAAAGAAACAAAAAAACCAAAAACAAACAAACTTCTATCTACTTCTGACACTCACATTTACCTTTTAAGCACACATCACTGCCTTGGTAACTGAATACACAGCTTTCTAGTTAGCATCTCCAGTATCGGACACCACACTGCTCATCCTTTCTGTCTGACAACTCTATACATCTTTTTGCCAACCCCTAGCCTTCTCCATCTTAATAAATAGTTCCATCATTGAGCCAGTTGTTCAGAGCCAAAACTTAGGGACAATCCTTGAGCAGTCTTGGCTTTATTACATTCCTAGTCCAAACCATTTGCATCATCTTCCTTTGCTTCAAAATATATCTCCAATTACAACATGTCTCATTTCCATGGTTACAATTCTACTCTAAGCGACTATAATTTCTTATGGAATGTCACAATAGCTTCCTAATGTGCAGTTTGTTCTACAGAGAGGTGGTAGAGGGAAACCATATGATGACAGTCATGTGGTATCAGTGTTGCTTAACATTCTCCAGTCATTTATATACTTAGAACATGCTGAATAGCTATCTAGGAAGCACTTCTTTATCTGTGTCTTTCTTATTAGTACTACTACGCATTCTTCTTTTGTTACCCTAACCAGGCTGGATCTCTCCTCTATCTGAATGTGTTGTATCAGTCCACTATTGCTATAGAATAAACTACTGCAAAACACAGGAGCACACAGAGGTGAGCATTTATTCTTTTCATAAGTCTGCAGGTTGACTAAATCAGTTGATCCAGTTTGAGCTGGCCTGTGAGCTTTTGCTTTAACCTGGACAGTTGGGCTTAGGTCTACATAGTATTTTAAGCTGACACCTGTCCTCTCAGATATGTGTCATTCTGGAGCTCAGGGACCAGTCGCTTTCCTGACAAGGCAGTAACACAAGAAGTCTGGTCTAGCATACAGGCAGAAGTTAACCTTTTTATTTTCTCATATCCTCTTCTATGCCACTGGCCAAAGTAGAGTGACATGGCCAAGCTTAAACTCTGTGAGTTCTGCCCCGACTGAACAGAGAAAGATGATCACCTTTAGGACATGCCTGTGACTCCTGACATTCTCCAAGCTTGCTCCTGCCCCAGAACCTGCTTTCTTTTCCATTTTACTGGCGTGGAATGTAATTCACCCACATTTCACAAGCCTGCCTCTTGTGAGCTTACATATTATTTCTCCACAGTAATCTTTGAAAAAAGATCATTTTGGCTGAAGAAGTCTTAAAATTTTCCTGTTTTATCTTTTCTATCACACTTTTTGATACCTGACATCACTTCCTTGTTTCGTTCATTGGGTCTTTGTTTGGTTTATTGTCTTCCCCTGGAATGTGCAGGTGAGGAGGAAATAAAAGATTTGTGCCAGCAACAGAATAGAAGCCTAGGATAGAAGTTGTCACCTAATAGATGCTCACTAAATATTTGTTGCTGGGCCAGCTCTGTAATTCTTGTGTCTTTTTTTTTTTTTTTTTTGTCTTTTTTTGAGACAGGGTCTCACTATGCAATTCAGGCTGGCCTCGAGCTCACTTTGTAGCTCAGGCTGGTCTCGAACTCACAACAATCCTCCTGCCTCAGCCTCCCAAGTGCTGGGATTACAGGCATGCGCCACCACGCCCGGCTTGTAATTCTTGTGTCTTGAAGACTAACTATTGAGATTACAGTCCTCAAGCACTGTGGATCCAATATGTTCTGCCGCTCATGGTAGGGTGAACCAAATCACTCAATGCCAATCTAAATAGATAATTATTATTATTGTTAATATATATATATATATATATTTTTTTTTTTTTTTTTCTTTTTCAAAACTGGGGATTGAACTCAGGCCCTTGTGCTTGCTTATTTTATTCTACTGAGCCATCTCCCCAGCCCTAAATAGATAATTATTGAGCTTATTTATAAGCTGACATTACAGCACAATCAACTGCAGATGATGATAGTGTTGATATCTATGTATTTTTTCCTGAAAGCTGTGAACCTTACAGCCACATACACATTTGCATACACAGCAGGGGCCTCTGCTATTGTCAAGGTTTGTACCCTAAATAAACTGGCAGCACTCTCACCTTATTTGGCTGCTAACACGATGGCTACCTACTGAATAAGTTAGTAGTAAGGAACCCTTAGCTGTACCCAAAGTTTGGAATGAAATGCTGTTTGGTCATGTACTGAAACAAGAGCCTTTATTTTTTGGTCAAGTTTGAATGCCATCAAGAGAACTGGCATTTTCTACAATTGGGCATTGGTCATCTCTGTCATTAACCTCATTGCTGGGACCAAAACCCAGCACTTGTAGTTCAAAGGAGGAGAAGCTTACTTTGGCTGGTGGTTTTAGCCCAATGTTGGCAGCCTCAAAACTAGCATGGCTAAAGGGCCTAGCAGAGGAAGGCTGCTCAGACCATACCAGCCAGGAAGCAGAGGGAGAAGGAAGGAGCCAGGAGGGGGACAGACCCTCCAGGCTGTGCCCCCTCTTCCATGCAGCCCTTCCCTACTAATGGCAAGCCAGCTCTCTTGCCCTTGTAATCCAACTGCCTTCCCCAAACTCTTCCTCTAATATGTGAAGCTCTGGGTCAATAGCCTCACTTTAAATATTAACAGGTCCCCACCTGAAGAATTTCTGATATGGCACCATCTTCCAGGTGAGGATGTTAACTTCCAAAGCAGTGACATTACTTGTCCAAGATCACATGGAAGAACTGGCTGGACGATGAACTGTCATTCTGGTTATCTGAGCTCAGGTTTCCTTCTGCTTCTCTATTCTGAACCTCTATTCAAACTGAATTTTTTTCACAAGGGCAAAAAGTTTTTTACCTGTGTGAAGTCTGCTGACTCTAAATATTGAGCTAGAAATGACACCATGAAGCAGGGATGGATGAATAGCATCCTATTTAATATGTGAAGACATAAATATATTGAAGAACCAGTTAGTGGTGGAGCTGGCCTAGAATCCATGTCTCCTGGGTTAGGAAAGTCTTCTCTTGTTGTACTGTGGCTGTAGGTAGGCGGTATCTTTTGGTGTTGGCAGTTGGTAGTTGGAGAAACTCAGGGCGTGCAGGACCTGGGATCTCACGCTATAGACCGAAGTCCTTTGGTAATCATTAGACATTGGCCTGAGATTTTCAACAACTTTAAGGTGGCATGGACAAATGGAGATGTACAGTTTGGTGCTGAACAGACTTTTGTTCATATCCTGATGCCCACTTACGAGGGCAGTGATCCTGAGGTAGAAATTTACCCACTTATGTTAGTCGGGGATTCCAAAAGATGGAATCCATAAAAGTTATGTGGGAGTGTGTGTGTGTGTGTGTGTGTGTGTGTGTGTGTATACATGCATGAGAAAGGGGACTCATTAGGAGAATTGGCACCTATGATTGTGGAGGCTGAGGAGACTGGTGACAGGATACCTGCAAAGTGGAGCTTCTAGGCTGCTGGTACACAGGTCGTTACACAATCAAACACCTCAAGACCAGGGAAACCAATGAGATAACTCTCAGGCTGATTCTGAGGGCCTAAGGACAAGAAGCTGCTGTTTAATTCACAGAGTGCAAAAGCTTGAGAGCCAGGAGTTCTGGTATCTAAGAATAAAACATGTCCTTGCTCCAGGAGATAACATAAATTTTGCTGTCCTGGTCCCTGTTGGTTGGAAGGTGCCTGCCCACATTTCCTCAGTCTTCTGACTGGTGTTCCGCCTTTCCCTGGAAATCCCTCATCTAACAATCCCACATAATCCTTCATCCATTCTCTAAGGTAATTCTTAATGCAGTTGACTTGATGCCTAAAATCACTTCTCACATTATTGTGGCCCCAGACTCCTAATCTAAACAGTAAAGTTATTAATGTCTTCTCCCTTTCCTAGCTAGTGGGCACTTAACACATAATAATCCCTGTCTCAAGTGGTTTTTAACATTGATCTTTGTGGCACTGTCTGGTGACTGTCAAGTGGGATGCTGAAACGAGGCGATTGAAGGTGAAGTTTCATTTACGTGATACACATTCTGGGTGATTTCTCTTCATGGTCAAGGGAGTGGGAGGCCAGGCGTGGTAAGACATGCGACACCCAGAGTGATGGTTCTTGGTTGCTTGCCATCACTACCCTGAAAGCTAGGAAGAACCTTGGATGGACCTTCTACATGAATGAATTGCTTGAATCATTCCAGGCTTTAAGAAAGCCCTCTTACTTTCTTTGCCCTCTAAGCCAGAAGTCTCAGTGCCTGTCTAGCGAGCTGATTGTAGGTTTGCTCCTCTTTGTCTAGGGATGTGTCTCATTCACTGTCACTGCCTGGCTTTCTCCTCCTCCTCCTCCTTCTCATCCTCTTCCTCCTTCTCAGTTTGGCAGAACTGGGAATTGAACTCAACCCCTGTGCTTGCCAGGCAAGCACTTATTCTAATGATTTATCTCTCCAGTCCCTTTTTTTTTTTTTTTTTTAAAGTGCCTTGCAAATATAAAGCAGATGAATAGAGAGCAGCGAATAGTCCTGACTAGAGGTGATGGAATGTCCTTGTATTTAAATAGTGAGAAAATATTCAGTGGTCTGTGGGCAGTGTACCTGCTTTGAGAGTGTATGTGTTGGTATAGTTTGTATGAGATGATTTGTTACTAGACACCAAAAATGCTGATTTCGTTTTGAGATAGGGTCTCGCTGTGTAGTTCAGGCTGACTTGGCTCGCTATGTAGCCCAGACTGGCTCACACTTGCAGCAGACCTCTTGCCTTAATTTCCAGCCTCCTGGGATTGCAGGTGTGTGTAAGCATGTCTGAATCTTTTAAAATAAGCACAGGAATATGATTTCTTTATCAGCAACATGTTTTGATTAACAAGATATTAGGTAGTCAGGACATGATGAAAAAAAAAAAAAGAACTATTGATTTAAAATAGAATAAAGTGGCTGGAGAGAAAGTTCAGTGGAGTAAGTGCTTGCCTGGCAAGTACAAGGTCCTGAGTTTGATTCCCAGTATCACCAAAATCAAAACCAAAACAAAACCAAAGCAAAAACTCCAAAAAGTAGAGGAAAGTAAGGTACAACTTGGAAACCCTCTGTACAGAGGACAGTTCCTGAGGGCATGTTACCATTGGGGATAAGAGGGATCCCCATGTTAGGAGTAAAACCCAAGTTCGTGAATGTGACAGTGCTATGGTTTTCCTGACTTGTGCAGCTAGTACCTTATGTCAGTCTTCCATGCGCCCTCCCCTGTCCTGTCTGTTGGCATTTGGACCTGCAGAAAGGGGACAGCCGGGGAAGGCTTGGTAATTATACTTGCAGTACATTTCCAATTGCGTGAAGCCCCAATGTCACCCTTTCCATAGCCAAAGAGAGTGGAACTTGTTCCAGCGGTACATTATCCAGTATGTCTTCAGATACAAAGCTTCTGTTCAATGGCCAGCTTTTGTCTTATTCTTTTTGCACGGGAAGACCTGGTAGTCCTGAAACAGAAACTGGCCCTCCTACCCGCGAGTTTCCTGTGTATTAGTTCCTGTTCTACTTCTGCTTCTCTACTTCCTGTTTGCTAATTCAAAGCCTAGACCACCAGAGATTAAGGCCTGATATTCTAGAAATGATCTCATTCAGTGCCCATCCAGGCAAATAAATCTGCCTCCAAATCCTGGGGGTTGCTTTTGTGTTTTTGCTTGCCATTGCAGTTCCTGATTGCCTTTCCATCACCCTTGGGATAACATCATAAGTTTTAGGGGGTGTGTGTGGTATGGGCCCTGGCTTTGTCCCTTGCAATGTTTTACCACTCACCTGTTTGCTCCCTGTATTCCATCCACACTCATGTTTTTTGTTTCTTCTGTGCTTCATACCTCATTGTGTTTCTGGTGTAAAGTTTGTATACTATGCCTGCAAAATGACTGGTAAAGACCATTAGCATACAAGTAGTTTAAATCATAATGTTTACTTTGAATGTCATATAATAACACAAACCCTGAAGGAGGGAAGATACAGATTGGTCAAATTAGTAGTTTGGTGCCATCCATGCGGTTCAGGTCTTTCTGTCCTGTCATGTTGCCTGTGCCCTCCTTGTGGATGCCACACTTTCAGGCCATGCAGGAAAACACTGCAGTATTCAGTGGTAGAAGAGAGCATAGCTCCTGCAGTGTCTCTCTTGTTATTGGCCATGAAACCTTGCAAAGAGGCCAATCTCTGGTTTTCTCATTTGTAAACTCAGCTTAACCATAGTTGCATTAAGATAAAATGAACATTGAATGAAGTTGTGGAACAATCAGTGTT
>PVKA01027840.1:0-30046 GCA_004027165.1 Ctenomys sociabilis | reverse complement strand
GGCAAAAAAAAAAAAAAAAAAGAATAAAAACATATACACAGTACAAGATCCCCTCATATTCAAGTCAAATATAACCTATGAATGTACTATTATCAGTAACATCAAAACCAAACAAGCCAGGCATGGTGATGCAGGCCTGTAATCCCAGCACTCGGGAGGCTGAGGCAGGAGGATTGTTGGGAGTTCGAGACCAGCCTGAGCTACTAAGTGAGCTTAAGACCAGCCTGAACTACATAGTGAGACCCTGTCTCAAAAAAGACAAAAAAAAAAAAAAAAAAAGAATTGAAAAGATGCAGTAAGAATTACAGAGGATAAAAAGTCTTTTGGCTTCTTTCAGCTAATTGATAAAATTTAAGTAAATGAATTTTAGTGATCTGTTATTTTGTTAGAGGTTTGACTAAAGATTGCCCATGTGACAGAAAAGATTTATTGGCAATGTTGCAATACAGTGAATGGGGCCGGCCAGATAGCACAAGAGACTAAAATGCCTGCTTAGGCAGAAACAGGGGCCGGGGTTTGATCTCTGGTGTTCTGTGCTGACCCTACCAGGAGCATGCTGAGATAGTAATTGAGACTGGGCATGGTATTGAGTGCCTGTAATACCATTGCTTGGGAGGCTGAAAATAAGAGAATCACTATGAGTGAATCTGTGTAGTGAGACCTTGCAGACCCTATGCTAAAAATACATAATAATAAAATAAATCAAAAACAATACAGTATATGGAATAAAAAGTAACTATCGACAATTATTTTTAATATATATACTTACATATATTGAGTACAACTCCACTTCTGTCATTTTATTTCTTAATGACTATTTTATTTAGCATACAGACCAAATAATAATTTTCATTCTTAAATTGTCCATAAAGCTCTAGATTTTCTAGACAATTTAAATATTTGGATTTCTTCCTAAGAATCATCTTAAATAGGCTAGATGACATTGACTAGAAGGAAAGTATCGGGCCAGTGAGATAGCTCACAGCACTAAGCACTTGTTTAGTCAAGCACAGGGACCAGGGTTAGATACCCTGCACTACCCTGATGTGCCAGGCCTGCCCCCAGGCACACTGATCCAGCCATGCAGACTGGGTGTGGTGGCACACACATGCAATCCCAGTGCTGAAATAAGTAGCTGCAATTAGCCATCCAATTGTAACAACCAGAAAGGAATGAATGACACACAATCGAAATTTGTAAATTTGTCAATTAACTACTGATTCAGTATGATCCCTGGATTCCCCTATGCTTCACACATAAAATACATGAACAAATAAGGTTCTTTACATGATTTTATCCATTCTTGTAACTTTATCATAAAATAAGCTTCAAAAATCCCACACTTAAGCCGGGCGTGGTGGTGCAGGCCTGTAATCCCAGCACTCAGGAGGCTGAGGCAGGAGGATTGTTGTGAATTCGAGACCAGCCTGGGCTACAAAGTGAGCTTAAGGCCAGCCTGAACTGCACAGTGAGACCCTGTCTCAAAAAGACAAAAAAAAAAAAAAAATCGCACACTTGTGTGCCTTGTCTCTCCTAAATAAAGGATACTTACCTGGTAATCATGTAGGGCATCAAACACAACAAAAGCAAAACTAACTGTTCAATTATCCTGCCCTGTCATACATGTAGGAACCCACTAAATTATATTTTTTCTCTTCGCATGGTCTCTCAATGACTACAATTACACTCTATTTAGTACTAAAGCATGAAATCCATTGTCATTCTTTTTTCTTTTTCTTTTAATGTAATACAACTGCATACTAATAAAATACAGAAACTTCTTCAATGAAAAAATAAAAGAAAATCTCATGATGAAGTAAT
This sequence comes from Ctenomys sociabilis, assembly GCA_004027165.1. Classification (NCBI taxonomy): domain Eukaryota; kingdom Metazoa; phylum Chordata; class Mammalia; order Rodentia; family Ctenomyidae; genus Ctenomys; species Ctenomys sociabilis. The sequence continues at coordinate 28,225 of PVKA01027840.1, read as the reverse complement.
TAGAAAATAACAATGGTTATGCACTGTGTATAATGAACTTAAATGTTGAAAACATTGCTCAGAGTACACATTGTAGACAAAGATTTTCTTTTACAAAGAAATAAAAAAGGAAAAAAACTATTATAATATTTGGACATGATATCATGTCTGCATCTTGTACTATGAACAACTACTACAAAGACAACAGTATGCAATGTTTTAATTACTGTAACTGTCCTACTAATCTGTTTTGAAACTCTCATTGCTATTTGTTTCTCAATAAAATTTTTTTAAAAAGAAAAAAAAAACTTTTTTCAGTGAACAAAAGGAATGATAGCATAAATATTACAAATTAGCCTTTATAATAAAATTTGAAACAACAAACATAATTTGGAGAATTATTTGAACTATATATAGATTATCTTCATATATATTTTTTCTAATATTTAAGCTTGTGTGTCTGAGTTATTTCACTTAACAGTATGTTCTCAAATTACATCTGTTTGTCTACAAATGACTCAAGGTTCAATTCCAAAATTCTAATCATTCAGAAAACATTATTGACTTTTACTCCTAATTTGTTTGAAAGCTGTCCATTTTCATCCTTCCCAGTACCATCAGAATCCTACTGTGAGTCACAGCAACAGAAACTTAAATACATCCCACAGCAGTTTCTTTTCACCATAATCTACCAAAGTGATGTCTCTAGAATTCAAATCTTTCCATGCCGTCCTTGTGTTAAATAGTTCTGTAAAAAGCTCAAGATAAAATAAAGAATATCCAGATCCCTTGGTTTGGTCAGCATGAAACTTTATACTCTATCTACTCACCTTTGGTAACTGAAGTCTTCACCCTTCAACTTTCCCCAAATGATGTTTGATTACTCTAGCATGTTTTCAGCAAGAAACCCTTTAGGTTGGCTTCACTGAAATGTTGCCTTACTCTTCATGATTTCTGTCAATTTCTATTCTACATACTCCCACTCTCCTTCTTGGTTTAACAATTTCCCTTTTCTACTTAGATCTCAGTTTGTCTTTCTCTGCAGCAACATGCCATTATAGTCAGCTATCATTATGATCCTGAATACAGATTGCCTTATCTTACATTAACAAGTATCACTAAGTAATATTTTTATAAATGAAATGAAGTGTAGGAAACAAAGTGTCTCAAACGCTGTCTCAGTGCGTCCCTGGAGCAGAGCCAGCACGGCAGGTAGGGGATCAAACCCCAAGTCCCTGTGTCTGATTAAACAGGCACTTTAATCTGCTCAGCTATCTGGCCAGCTCCCTAGTGAATGTCTTTAAAGGAAACCTGTAAATTAAGGTTGAGAATATAACTTTCATTGATATGCATTATTTAGTTTGTTCATTTAGCAATAGAATTTTTTTTAGCTATTAGTACTAGAAATTATAGTATGTTTCAACTAAACTCCATCAAGTGGAATATGAAATCAAACTCAGGCATTTTCCAGGAGACATTAATGAAATACATTTTCTTGCCGTCTGTTACTTACTTTTCTGATCTTCATTTTGAGAAATTAAACCCATGGAGAGAAAGCTTACACTGTGAATGGAAGAGGCAAACCCTATTCTGAATCATTCATTTTCAATATTTCCACATGGAAGAAATAAATGTCTTATTCAAGATCTTGTGTTTTAACATATTTTAGAGCAGCACTGTCTATATATTAAACAGAATACTATACATGCAAATAAATCAAAGACAGGAACTAGCACGGAAGTGTTACCTTGTAAATCTGAAGGAATATATCTGTCCATGCCCGTTTACTCCAAGCTTCAAATTTGTTCACATCAACAATAAAAGGACATTTTTCCTTAGGTATATATGAACCCAAATATTTAGTATCATTGGAGGACTTTAAAAAATAAAAGGTTACAACATAAATTCAACTTCAAAGAAAATCTAAGTATGAAATTTTAATTATTTAGCATCTGATTTTTTAAAATACAAAATATATGCATATGCATGCCCTCTTTAGATATTCATTAAGAGCTGTAATTTTAAAAAAGAGTTATAATTTTAAAAAAAACAGAAAAGGGGCTTCTGTTTTAATTGGAAGATGTAAGGTAGTGGGTTGCTCTGTGTGCCGAATCTACATCAAGAGCTGTACTTTTCCTTGTGCCAATAGTAGAAATCATTGCTTTGGGAAACCTTCTGAAGCATACAATCTTATTCAGATTATAGCTTTATTTATTCAGTACATCTCTTTGATCCCTCAGTAGTAGAAGTAATGTTACAAGATGCAGACCTGTACTGAACCATGAGTCCAGATAAAAGCACTCCTTTTGAATTAGGACACAGGAATTCAGCATTATGCCAAACAGACATCTGGCTCTCCTTATGTCATGTAGTAAGCACAATGAGAACAACATAACTCATGAGTGGTTACCTCAAGGCCTTTAAGTTGTTCTAAAAATGTTCACTTCTGAAAAAGTTTTCAAAAATGAACTGCATACCTTAAGAAACTTGTATATTTCTTCCTTAATTTCTCTCTATTCTCTCTTAAAGTGAGAAACTGGCAGGTGGTAGAACTGCCACCTGAAATTCATTCTTTTGAAGATACATATTCTGTAATCTCACTTTAAGGACAAAATTAACATAAACCTGCAGCATTATTCATTTATAAATTTTCCCTAAGTATCAATTGATACATATTTTAGAAAAGTTATGTAATTATTTTTGCCTTAGGATCTTATGTACACACATTAAAAAAAAGACTTTTCAAAGATTAAACCTATAGTATATTTTTCATATAAAATATAAGGGCTCAATGATAAAAGTTTCAGGGAAAGACCGAATATCACTAAATTCAATAACTGTACAGATTATTCCTAGAAATTATTTTCTCTTACTGAAATTTCAAGCCATTTCTTATAATCATGTAGTTCAAGAAGCAATTCTGGCACTATATGAGAAACACATCCTCCTTTAGTACTAAAATTAAAAGAGAAAAGTTCAAGTTATAATACTACAATACACATCTTGGATCTTAATTTTCAAGTTTAAAATTTATATAATTGGTTTTAAAATCCTTTAATAATTAAATGCGAACATGTTTCCTTTAGAGAACTGGATAAAAGATACTGAACTTACTAAGTGCCTAAATCATACTTACCCACCTTTGTTTGTTTATTTATTCGCTTATATTTTTCTGTTTTTAGGACAGTGTCTACAGGGTCTCACTACATAGATTCAACTCATAGTGATCCTTCTGTTTTCAGTCTCCCAAGTGCTGGGATTACAGTCACTCACCACCATGTCTCAGTCACCATCTAAGTGTCCCCTGTTAAGTTTGATGTGGTCCTGGGCCAGTATAAGCCTATGTACAAACATCATCTTATCCTCATGGGCTGCCATTATATTTGAATTACTTTAGTGTTATGTAGAATTTATTTTAATGTAATGGTACTCTTCAGCAAGAATAATCAATTTAAATCTTACATAAGAATGTAGTAAGATGATATCCATATAAAGTTGAGATTCTATAAAGTGAAACAAAGAAAACACAAACCTACAAAGAAATTGAAATATTCTCTTGTAACCAAAGCCAAGGTAGGACTTCAGATGGAAGTGAAACCCTGAAGAACACTAAAAAACAATAAGTAAAATAAAAGTCTCAGTTTATGCACTTGAGTATTTATAGTGCAGCAGAGTAAACCTGGTTAAAAGTTGAGGATGAAAAACATACTTTTTCAATTTGAATGTTGATGCTGCTGATAGTCCATAATACAGTATTCACATTTATATCATCGATCGGTTTTATGAACAATCAGTAAGTACTTTTACAGAAAACTATCTTTAACAATTATTTTGATTGGGCCGGGAAGATGACTCAGTAGAATAAGCACTTCCCTGGGAAGCACAAGGGTAAGGGCTTGAGAAGCTGTCTCTCCCAGGGGCTTTTAAAGAGTAAGATCATGTAGTGAGGCAGGTTTATTAAGGTGGTGGAGAACATGGGAACGTGCTTAGGTGGGCATGAAGTGAGACAATACTGTGGTCAACCAAAGAGATTACAAGTACCATTGCTCAGGTAAAACTGATTAAATCCAGTACCAAGTAGGGAAGCCAGTTACATAGTAAACAGGCATGAGTACTGGGACAGGGTCTCTTCCCCTTGGGGGTGGCATTAGTGATTCATTCAGACTCTTTCAAGGTGATTGATACCTATTTAGAATATCAATCCCTGGTGCCCATTCCTAGGGAAGTATGTGGCTACATTTGTTTCCTCTTTTGTCTTGAAGTCTGCCCACATAGCAGGGAGTGTCTATCATGATCTTTGATCTTTTTAATAATGTCCTTTCTCTATGTTTACACCCTATTTGTCATTTGTCTATATGCCACTGATGCTTGAAATAGGAATTCTATGTCTTTTAGCCTCACTAAGAATGAATAGGTCCCCATCACTTATTCAGGCACATCCCAATTTTCAAATCTTTGTCATTGTAGCTTCAGGGCCAACCATCTGCCATTTTTCTCCCTCTTCAATTGTCCCACACTTAGGTTTCTTGGTATCAATCTCTATGACTGGTTGCCTGGGTTTTCAATTGGTCTCCATCAATGACTTAGAAAATTCTAGCTACATTCTAAGCCATAACTTTAGCCAGTTTGGACCATTATTAGAATTGAGCTGGGCGTGGTGGCGCATGCCTGTAATCCCAGCACCCGGGAGGCTGAGGCAGAAGGATTGTTGTGAGTTCAAGACCAGCCTGACCTACAAAGTGAGCCTAAGGCCAGCCTGAACTGCATAGTGAGACCCTGTCTCAAAAAGACAAAAAAAATAATTGTGAGTCAAATAAATTAAAATGTTTTAATACTATGTCCAATGTTTAGTATTTACTATTTCTAGGGCCTCAAAAATCCTGGTTGCAAATTAAAAAACCTGAACATCATATCTTTCATTAGCATTGCTACTCTAGGAGACCTCCTGTCCTACAAACCCATGCCTCCTAGGGCAGATAAATAAATGTACTTAGCTAACTACCAGGCAGATTCCACAGAGAAAGAAGTAAAGAGAAAAGTACATTATTATATTTCAAAAGACATTAACCCCATTACATAAATAATTATCATTAACAAATGCTATGTCAGGGGCCTGAGGATATAGCTGGGTAGGACAGTACCTGCCTGGCAAGCATGAGTTCATGAGTTTGATTCCCGGTAACACAAAATAGCTGTGGAGAATGAGTGACAGCAAAAGCCACAGTGCAATAAGGCATCCTGAGGCGCTATGTCAGTGGTTAAGGAACAGGAAGTTTGGGTAAGAAATACCCCTTCCTAAAGGTATGGGGTATTTCAGTGAACAAAGGGAGGCCAAATAAGCAATGTAAGCTCAGCAACACTCTCTTCTGAAGCTTAATGAATGCTACTTCTTTTTCATAGCCATTTGCAATTTAATCTCTGCAGAGGAACACAATGATGAATTTTGTGTATAGATTATATCAATCATGTTGGAACTTTTCGTTAATATTTAAAAAATCTAGTTTCAAAAAATGAAACAGTACCAACAACATGAGATTACACTAACACTATTTTAAAGAATAAAGTTTATTTATTTCATTCCTTATTTGTTAGTGAAATTATATGATATATATGACCTAAATGGGAATTTGCAAATGAAATTCATGGATCAGAACTATTTGTGTTACCTTGTCACTTGCTATAAATGCAAATTAAATAAATTATATTTTTAAAAGCCCAAAAAAGTTGATTCAATAAGTCCTCCTAATGATTTAGATACATAAAATTTTTGAGAATGACTGCTTTAGAGGATAAATCTAAATGATCATGGAATACTTATTCTTTACTAGGGAGTGTATATTGTACCATGCCACATACTATAGTGTGTACAGCTATTTGCTAAAAATATAAACAATTTCAAAAATTATCTATCATCTGTTTATCTACACAGCATCTATCCATCCATCCATGCACATATCCACTTATCTATTGAAGTTATCACATACTAAATATGTATATTAATGCACTTACTTGAGAAAACTCAAAAGAGAACAATATTGAAAATAAAGCTGTGTCACCCTTTCAGTGTCATCCGCAGGTAAAGACTGATTTGAACTAATTCCAGGTGGCAGTACACCACTTAAGTGGAACACTACATCATAAATGGTCCTATTATATTTGGTAAAATCATTCTGTCTGGAAAATTTCTCAGGTGATGAGGCTGAGTAATATTGTATTTTTTGCACATCTCTATGGGAAAGAGACCAAGTTAAAATCAGCTTTGAAATATTAAGTTACAGAAAAAAGTTCAGTGACTAAATTTCTATTAAATTTAACTAAAGAATTCCAAAATGCACTTCATTCATCTGCCATTTGTTATTCAAATTTAATTTTAAAATATTCTCAGATTTGGAGGCTCTCATTTAAACACGCATTATTTCACGTTGCATTTGTAAAGCTATAAACATTGGATTGAGAACAGACTGCATTTGAAAAGGAGAAAAGAAATTGGCTTCCGGGCCCATCACCTACTTGCTACGTAAATATAGCTTGGTAGTTAAACTCACTGAGCTATAAATTTTGTATGATGTAAATTGGAGATAATATCTATAGTAGTTCACAAGTTAGATTTCAAACATTCATCATGTAAGTATATATAAAATAAACGCATACATATTTTCCTGATATTTGTATTTTAATGCTGCAGAAGGGCATAACCTATATATTTGTTAAATAAGTAGAGATTCTCATCTGAATTATACATTTTACAGGTCTACTGTTCCCACATATCTCTTCATACTTTGGATAAGAAACTGCCATCTCTACTCGCGAGTACCTCACAGCATGTCATGATGCTTGTTAATATTTGAATGAAGTAAGAAATTCCAGCATATTTGCTTGCTATTATGGTATGCATGAAATATTTCTAAATATATGATACTACATTGTCTAGTTATTTGTTTGCAGTCATAATCACTACACCAGTGACTTATCTTGAAAAATAAATAGTACTCAATGGGCCATTTCAAATAGTAATTCTCTTACTGTGGCATAAAGAAGACTTTATGGCATAATTCAGGATACAGTATACTGTATTAGGTAACAGATAGATTACCATGATCAAAACTTAGCTCTGCTATTTACTGACTGATCCTACAGAAGTTATCTCACCTTTGTTTCTTTATCTTCCTCAAAACTACTGGATATAACAGAGCAAGAATGTCCTGAAACTACCAACAAAAAGTCACACATTTTATGGAACAGAAACCTCAGAAATTAAAAATATGCAATGAATGAAATTGAGAAATTAATGAGAATTGAATAACACACTGAATCAAGTACAGAGATTTATCACACTAGAATGTACACCATAAGAAAATATTCATGCTGAAATATAGCAAGACTAAATATTGTAAAATACAGACTCATGAGAAAAAGAGAGAAGCCATAAAGAGCAGAACAGTTAGATGATTTAACAGTTCATTGACTAAGGACTTTTCAAAACTGTCAGCAAGAATCACTATGAATTTTAATAAAAACAGCTGTAAACATCTAGGCAAATCATAGTGAAGCCTATAACATCCAAACACAAAGCAAATGAATTAAATTTACTCCAAAAGACAATAGTGTGTTGATTCAAATGTCTAAAGGATTATTTTTTTCTGTAATTAGGACAGGGTCTACTGGGTCTACAGGGTCTCAGTATGTAGATTGAACTCATAGTGATTCTCCTGTTTTCAGCCTCCCAAGAGCTGGGATTACAGGCAAGCACTACCACACCCTGTCTCAATTGCTGTCTCAGAGTTCCTCACGGGCGGGGACAGCAAAACAGGCCTGGGAATCAAATCTCAGTGAGGCTGTGCTCTGCTTAAGCAGGCACTTTAGTCCACTGACTTATCAGGTCCCATCCTAAATAGAATTTTTTTAAGGATAAAGAAAAAAAATCCATCCTACCAGAAAGACATATGATATAGACAAAATGAAGCACAATGAACAATCAAATTAGTAAATATATCAACATTTGCCTGTATATGTATACAATATATACATAGATGTCTGTTCCTGTGTTTTACTTTTTGGATGTAATTACAATACACAAAATTTGTAGCACCTGTCAGTAGGGAAGAAAATGAAATAAAAGAGATCCTTGTAACATCAATGAAAAACTAAACTTATCAATCATTATATGACTACAAGAATGTATGCCACAATGTCCAACATAATCACTAAAGTAGTAAGAAAAATTTTAACTACTAATCAAGCAGAGAGTAAATATTTACATACTTTATGTATTTAGTACATAAAAAAGAGAAACAGAACACAAAGTAGACAGAAAGGTAAAGGCCCTTAAAAATATTGCAGATTGCACTATTTATTAATAATAATTATATTTATAGCAAGAATAAGTTCATATTAATGAAACAGTTTGAAAAAATAAGCACAAAGGAGGTCAAGACCAGGTAAGTTTTTAAAAAGATACAATAAAAAAATTTGAAAACTATCAGGTGTGGGGGCACATGCCTGTAATCCTAATAGTCAATAGGCTCAGGCAGGAGAATCACTGTGAGTTTGAGGTCAGTCTCTGCTACACAACATAGCTCAAGGCCACCCTACACTATATAGTTTTGTTGTGCTTTTTTTTACACTATATAGTTAAACATTATCCCAAAACAAACAAACAAAAAACCATAGGAAACAAAATGATCCATTTAGAGGCCAGGGAAATGGCTTGGTAGAATAAATGCTTCCCTGGTAAGTGCAAGGGCCTGAGTTCAATCCCCAGTTCTGCCAAAAAAAAAAATAAAATAAAATAAAAAGATCGATGTAATAGAAATAAAACTATTACATGAATAATAATTAGAGGGCTGGCCAGATAGCTGAGGGAATTAAAGCACCTGCTTAGGCAGACGCAGGCCCTAAGCCAGCTGAGAAGGTGATTGAGACTAGGTGTGTTTGCGTGCTTGTAATCCCAGCACTTGAGAGACTGTAAACAGGAGGATCCCTATGAGTCTGGTCTATGTAGTGAGACCCTGTTGACTCTGTAGACCCAATACTAATTACAAAACAAAACAAAAACTTAGAAGATAATATATCAATATTCATATGAGTAAAGTAGCACCTAGGTCACAAAGCATAAATTAATTTCATAGGTATGAAAAGTTTCATAATACCAAAAAATGTTAAAATTATACATCTAAAGGCATTTATTAGCAGCCTTGAAAATGTATAAAGTCAAATTAAATTTCTAAAACAGCTAAATATGCAAGTGTATGTACAGATTTCACCACAGTAATTGGTATCACTAATAATTGGTAGACAATTTTTTTTGTAGACAATTTCAAAAGTGAATAAGTTCTTATCATTTCAAAAGGACAAAGAGGAAAACTTGGTTTAATATTACATGGAAAATAACACTCAAAAAGTTTAAAATACACAATAATTGCAAAGCAGAATCCTTAAAGATTATTTGAAAAATAAAATTGAAATGCTAAGTACAATTTAATAGAAAAGCAGAGGAAATGAACAAGAGCAATAAGAGATAGTAAAAACAAAAAAGGTAAAAAGCATAAAACATAACTGAGAGGGATATAAAATATTAATCAGGTATTTCCAGTGCACTTCTAATAGGAGACTAAGAAAGAAACCATAGCAAAAATACAGGGAGGCATACAGTAGAAAAAGAGGTAGAATAATAATTAAATGACTAGTTTTCAATGTGGATGGGCCTATTAAATGACAAATAAATTGAATGATGAAAAAGAATCCTATGTTCAGAATTTAATTTCACATATTGTAAACATAGACTAACAAAAATGTCAAGGAGACTGAAAGAATCAACATTTTACCCCCAAATATGTTATTAGACACCTCATCATAAACATGATGATTTCAAAAGACAGAGCAGTACAGTTAATGTTGTGGAAGAGCTATAGGAGGTAAGGCATAGCAATGATGCCTGAGGAAATTAGCTGGACTTGTCATCCCAAGATTTCAGGACATTGCCAAATAATTCCTAGGAAAGCTCATGTGCGACTTCTCAGGGGCTCCCAAAAGATGTGGATGATATGTAAGGACACAGGTCAGGAGAAACTGCCAAGATGACATTTCATCATAAGCTATTCTGTCTCCCACACAGAGGTTGTGCTTTTTTTTTTTTTTTGTCTTTTTGAGACAGTGTCTCACTGTGCAGTTCAGGCTGGCCTTAAGCTCACTTTGTAGCTCAGGCTGGTCTCGAACTCACAACAATCCTCCTGCCTCAGCCTCCTGAGTGCTGGGATTACAGGCATGCGCCACCATGCCCAGCTTGTGCTTTTATTTCTGCTTCTTTTATCCTTTTCCTTCTTGCCAGCTCAAGTTCACTTTGTAAAAGTCAATTTTTCCCTCACCTCTTTACCCTTCACTTACAACCTTCAGCACCGTTTTTGTCCTGTCTCATTCATTTTTTTACTCTATCCAAGAATGATCTGAAATACCTTTAATCAGTGAGGCGATTTTAACAGAACTGCCTAATAGCAGAGAACTTCAAACAGTGACAACAATATATGACCTTGGAAGTCTCTTGTTAGTTTAACTTAAATGATTCAGGAATTCCATCAAAACAAATGGTGCAGAGTAATTCTGTAACCTGGACAGCAGTAATTTTTATTCAGCATTTTTTGCCTGTGCGCAGTTTTCCCTCCCAGGGCTACATAGGCTTCCAGATCATGCACAATGCTTTTTTCCAGGCAGCACCCAAGATGTGGATTGTTTTTTATTCACCAGTAGCATAGCAAAGATTTTAAACTATGACAGCACTCAACTTTGTCAAAAGAAAAAGACTGACAATGTGCCTTATGAGTGGGGTTAAAATATAATAGATTTAATAGGAAACCATCACTGACAGAGATTTTGAAAAATTAATATTATTTAGTCTGAAGATCCACCTTTGAGAAATTTTGTATTTAATATGTAGAACTGTACACTACCATTTATGAGCAACTGCATTCATCTCTTTGTTATGACAAGCAAATAATGACATAAGTAAATGACCTACAATAAATGTAAACTGACAAGCAAATAATACTGAATGTAAATCACAAAGGAACAAATTATCAACCAGTATTATATTAAATATTAAAGCAAAGAACATAAAATATCAACACTGTAATTCCAACCACTGAAAAAATGAAAGAAATGACATTATTTAGCAGTAAAACTTCTGAGATGTCACTAAAATTTAATAAAGAGATAAAGTTTGTATTTAAAACTAATTCTACAATTAAATTTTAAAAAGTTAATTATAAGAAAAATCATCATAGTATGTTTAGCCAACAGAAGCATATAATTGGATTAATAAATTTTTACCAATATGAACATAAGTAAAAGACTGATACTTAAAAATAAAAATGTATATAACTACAATTATAAATAAGAAAGATACTATCACTTTTTTCAGGGCAATTACAAAGGGAAACAATGAATCACAAATTTGAAATGCTTACCAAGTGATGTCTCTCAAAATGAAAAGATATCATTAAGGGGTTAAAGAATTTAATTTAAATTCAAAGGATATAAAATAGTCACTACAACAAACACCAAAGAAGTAAACTAAAAAGTTACAATAGAGTAACTTTTCTAAAAACAGTTCCTAGGGTGCTGGGGAGATGGCTCAGTGGAATAAGTGCTTCCCTGGCAAGCACAAGGGCCTGAGTTCAATCCTTGGTTCCACCAAAAAAAAAAAATTCCTGGAGCCAAATGATTTTATGATTGAACTTAGAAAATTTCACTACTTTTGAAGCATTAATTTTTCTCATATCATAGACAAAGAAATTAAAATTGTCTTACTTGTTTAGGAACCTAAAACACACATATATCAGAAAACTATCCATTTCCATTAATATAACTTGTCTTGAAATAAAGGGAAAATTTCTATCTATATTCCCTATGCCTTTGCATATCAGACAAAATTAAACCTCATATCAAAGTATTATGGAAACAAAAGATTGGTTTCAGATTTGGAAGCAACTTTTTTCTCTAAAATAAGCATTTCAATAAAACAATATATTTTTGTTAGGTAAATTTTTGAACATATAAAATGATTTAACCAAATTTTTTTGTCTAAACTAACTTCATAAAAGCAGACTCAAAAATTCGAACTATATTCCCCATAGAGCCCTCAGGATACTCCAGTGCTGAGAAAGGAGAGAGCAAAGCTCTAAGATCCCACTTCACTGGCAACAACAGAATGAAGAAGGCACCTAAATTCCTATTTTAAGGACAAAAATAATTCATCTGATAAAACCACTGCAGTTCACATGGTGTAGACAAATTCAGTAATAAAACAAGATGTAAATACACTGGCAAAGAGCAAAAGGCTTCAAGAAAAGTGAGACCATTACCACCTTCTCTATAACTGACTATACTCTAGATCTTATACTGAAAGATTTTTCATATTGTAATGTGGATTTGTAAATTTAAATAATTTTTCCTACTCATGATTTACAATTCATTAAGTCACAGATTCAGAAACTGAGATACAGACATTTTTAATGCTTGCTTAATATTATGAGGTTTAGAAGAAATTTAAAACTAAAAAAACTCCATATATTTGTATCTTTTTACTCTTCTCAAATCCATGTAAATCATTACTTTAGAGTAAATGATTTAACACCATGTTTAATTTAAAATTATTCCAAATATATAGATTACATATTTGTATAAAGTGGCAGCAAGAAATTTAGAAAAAGTAATGCAACTCTCACCTTCTTATAGACTCTGGAATGGAAAATAAATGAGGACCTTCAGACCAGCCAAAGAGACTGAACCATGTCTGAGCTGCATTGACAACCTTCTGATAGAAGTTATATTCCACTGATCCTTTTTTAGGAAAAAAGAATTGAGCAATCTTTTCTTCATTTTCCAAGGATACATCATCCGCTTTACTTGGTTTTCGACTTCTATTCTGTTTTGAATGCTCAGGTAATTTTTCCATTCCTAGAATTCAAATCACATTTGTTTATAAAAATTTATTACATGACTATAGAGTAAAATATTTCCAATTATTACAATTTATACATAAGTAAACTAAAATCTATTTTTAAAAAATTCTGTGATCTTAATATTTGAGCCAAATTACTGTATTTTAAAATACATAATACAATATGCTTATTTTAGTTACTTAAAAACTTTTAAAAATCATATATTTTAATGAGGAAAGCACTTCTTTTTACTTTTTCCAATAATGGCATATGAAAACATTCCCCATAAGAAAAATGTCTTGACAACTCTTTGGCTTCAGATTCAGAAACATTTTTTTCTCTCCAAATCAGTAAAATTTCAGTGTTACACATATGCAAGTAAAGTAACACTTGAACATTTAATCTGAAGTAATACCAAACTCATGTATTTGTATATGATCACCACATGCAAAGACAGGTAAGCTTGGATTCACCTAGATAATGAAATAACAAACCCTTAGTTCTACAGATTTTAAACTGTGCTGAGAGGGTGTCTGTCATGTAGGAGATCCAGAAGGTATTTAACTTTAGATTACTTTAATTGAATATTACTGTCACATATTCATAAGTATTTTTACAAAGCAACTTAAGAAATGTAATATTTGGTACACATTCCTGACTATAAAAATGTGCTGTCAGTAAGGGTTCTATGAAGCAAGAAAACTTTTGCTGCTGACCATTAGAGAACGCTACAGAAGCAGATAACCTACTGAAAACTAATAACAAATTCATGTTTTTGGTCATGAATCTCTTTATTGAAGAAACTTAACTTTTAAATTAAAAGAAAATAACGCAACATGGACTGGTTTGGAGAAGTATGGTTAATATTTGCCACATACCAACAAAGAAGCTTTCTCTTTTAGATTGTGCATTGTATAAGTTAGCAGCAATAGGTGCTATTTTTACTGAAGGAGGCATGAATAATGGAGAATCCGGTTCAGGAAGTAAAAAACTGCCTCGACTCCTCATAGGACTTGGATTTTTATCTACAAATGACACATTGGACCACAATGATTACAAAAATTTAGGAATTCATAATCAATTTAACTCAAATTTCCTATTTGTCTATCAATCCATTATATATCAAATAAGATGATGAATAAGAAAAAGTAAAGGATGACATGGTTTTCCACATAACATTTATTTCACTATGCCATTATTATAGTATGTAAAAGTTATTATAGAATGAAATGTTCAAAGTTAGCATGATCAAGCATATGTAAACTATTTTAAACATTTCTTCTACACACAATGTTCAAAATAAATATAAGAAAAGCGCTGAAAACAAAAAAGTAAAATAATTCCTCCTAGTTAACTGTCTTGAGTTCACTGACTGCTTGTTAGTGAAGTATCTTTTGCACAGATTTTAATCTGTATTTCTGTAATAAGTTAGGGGTAATAGAGTTTTTAAAAGTGGAAATCTCAGTAACAATAAATTACAGTGATGGTTAAGAAAAGCCAATGGCTGTGAGCTACATCCAGGCACAAAAATGTATATTTAATTTATGCACCTAACCACATAGAGAAGTTTATGAATATATTCATTGTCTAATTTTGTTTGTCATGTGCAGTTACAAAATCTTATTTAAAAATTTGGCAACAGTATTCCTGAGAAGATAAATTTTGGACATGTTTTACAAATCCTCTAGAACATGTATTTTTATCCATCAGGAGAAACCCAAGGTCCTGAGATCCTAAGTTTGTTGTGAGGGATTACTTTAAAGGCAACACTGACACATGAGTGAACCAGTACATGTGAAAATTCTTCCACTCTTTCAATACAAAGCCATTCAGAATTTTCTAGAGGACCTTTGTCCACTAAACATGCACATGCCCAGAATTCTATGCTGTTATACTTCTTAGAAGTGAAATTTACAGAATCCAAAGGTAGACCAATTTATACCCAGTTAATAATTTTTGATATGCTTAATATATTTAAAATTTTCACCTTTTAAGCCTGTCACCTCTTCCACAGCACAGTAGCTAAATATGTAGGTTTTGAGGTTCAAAGATTTGATTAGTATGCTCTGGTAAAGCTGCTAAAACTTTCCATTAATCATATTCTTAGTCCATAAAATGAAATCTATAAGGATATCTAACTTAGAATTGTTGGAAGATTAAAAGTAATAACAAAAGTAAAGCACTTAATAAAATTCTATACACTTGTGAAGCATTAAATGTATACACTGTTTTCTGGAAGGCAGTTATGGAATATAAGTAACAAGGGAATCACCATAGTCAAGTATAGGAATAATCATAATGCAATTCTAGTTATAATAATATACTCCAGATATTCATAATCAATGAGTATTCACAAAAGCTAATGAAATAGATAAAATGAATATTAGTATCCAGCTACTCTATTGTCATATGCATAGTGTTTAATAAATGACAATAAATTTGATTATCTGAAAGTTTAAAATAAAATTCTTTGACAAAATAATAGGGTTGAAACATAAAACAGATTTCGCATATAGGTTTCAGGCACTTGAACTATTGCTATATATATTTATATTTTTACTTGAAATTCTTAGTCACTTTGCTGTACCAGAACACTGTATAAGTACAACACTATTAAACAGGATTAATCAGAAAAAAATCTTTTAAATTTTGACCATATATGTTAAAATTTTGAGGTCTCTTTCTTCATCTCACCAAATAAACTATTCTATAGATTGTTTTAAAAGACTATTTTGATGCTTAGAAGGTACTAGAACGTGTATGATCTATTTCCTTATAAAATACATAGCTAGTTAAGATATTCCTACTACTATTTCAATATTCAGAAAACCCATTGTACAATATTAAATAAATACCCATTATACATTAGACACTACAAAAGACATTGTAGAGAGGCCAGGGAGATGGCTCAGTGGAATAAGAACTTCTCTGGCAAGCACAAGGGCCTGAGTTCAATCCCTGGTTTCGCAAACAAAAAAAAATATACATTGTAAACACAGAATTGAAAAAGTCTTTATAATAAGTTTTGGACAATTTCATTTCTGTGTATATTGGTATGATTTTATTTAAATTTCTTGTGCCAAAGCTTCATTTTTATTGGAAATGTGGTATTATAAGTTGAACTAAATTCAGAAATTTTAAATCTTTAAATATTTATTGCCTACTCCTTTCTACTTTGAGAATTCTAATTATATGAATATTAAAAAAAGAAAGGAGCAGCTAATGCTTACAATTTTTGTTTTTACTCTGATTTTTTCCCTCTCTTAAATTTCTTTTTTTTTTCTCTTGAATTTCTTATAACTTCTTAGTTGTTGTTTTTTTTTAAAAAAAAAACTTATACATTTGTGTCTAATAATCTGAAAAACTAATTTGCACATAGCATCATGTAATACAGCAACCATTGTTGGATTCCTATTACTTTGTTTAGTGAAATTTTATATCATGTATAATGCTGTTTTATTCTATCACTATTTTGTATTCCTTAAAAATAATAATAAAAAGCACAAAAAAAAAAAAAAAAGAATTGAAAAGGACAGAAACCATTCCTACTTTCACGGACCCTAACAATACCAATATACAGAAAGTAATACAGACAGGGATGCTAATTTTAAATATAGTAAGGGCCATAACACAGGAAATGCACAGATTCTGAGGCTATACCAAAGGTAAGCAAGTGACTTCCATATGTAAGTATGGCTCTTCTTAAGTGTGTGGAAATGTATATTTTGGAAGGGAGAATGCTCCTGTCATGAACAAGATCACCAATATGGTACTATTTTTACCAATAAGGTTCTTGGTGCTAGAATAATTCAATTTAATGTGGCTTCAGAATAGAAAAAAAGATGTCCAGAAATGAGAATGTAGTCACTGGTGAGGGTCATGCCAGATGGAGGTCTATATGCTTCATCCTATGAGCAATGGTATGCCATAAAAAAACTTTATGCCTAGAAACTATAATATTTAATTTCTAGTATATAGGTATCCTGGGCTAGAGTTTGAAGAATGGTATGTTAAAAGGGAGAATATAAGAGGAGGCAAAAGAACAGTTTAGGATGGTCCCCCCTGTGATACTAAGAAGATATTACAGTGTTTGTTTGTTTGTTTGTTTTTCCGGAACCAGGGATTGAACTCAGGCCCTTGCACTTGCCAGGCAAGCGCTTATTCTACTGAGCTATCTCCTTGACCCCCAAAGGTTTCTTTTTTTTTTTGGCAGAACAGGAGATTGAACTCAGGCCCTTGCGCTTGCCAGGGAAGCACTTATTCTACTGAGCCATCTCCCCGGCCCTAAAGATATCATTCTTTTTTTTTTTTTTTTTTTTTTTTTGGTGGAACCGGGGATTGAACTCAGACCCTCGTGCTTACCAGGGAAGCACTTATTCCACTGAGCCATCTCCCTGGCCCTAAGAAGATATTACAATAGCTTGAATTCGTGCAGTAACAGTAGAGAGAAAAATAAATGAAAAGGATGTAAGAGATATTTTGAAGTCAAAGTGAAGGGAAATGATGTCCTGAATGTGAAGAATAAAAAAGAGATATCATCAAGGGTGATAGCTAGATTTCTGGATGGCCACTTGGCAGATAATAGGTACATCATCTGGAGAGATGGGGCATACAGAAAGACGAAAGAATTTCACTAAGAATAGTTTAGTTTGGATCACATTGCCATCATGCTGCCTTCAGGGTGTGGATATGAATTCAGTGAAAGGTGCCCAGACAGTTGTTTAATTATGAATTCTTGAACTTCTGGGAGGAATGTGGGTTAAACAAATATCAGCTAAAGTCATAAAAGGTAGAATGGAACAGGGGTCAAACTCCATCTGAAGCAAGATTATGAAAAAAGGAGGATAAATTCAGGAAAGATGATTAGAAGGAATAGTCACAGAAGTTAGAGAACACTCATGGATAGGTGGATATGGAGGCACTAAGAGAGTTCAAGCAGATGGGGGGAGTCATCGACAGTTTCAGCTGTTCCCAGTAGCCAAATCTTAAAGAGCCAAGGTATACTTTACTCCCTCTCTTTGGGATGTGATTTATATGATGGTAAGTTTGGGGAAAAGAAGTAAGAACATATTGCATGTTTTTCTCTTTTCTTTGTTTGAAATTCTGTTAAGACGACATAGTTTCCCTTCTTTTTGCTGCTGTCTTCTGGAAAAACTCAACTGAAGGTAAGGAGTTAAAAATTGCTGAGCAAAAATATTCAAGGTTATCTGCTTTGGTCTTGTCCCTAGATTATATGATTTAGAGAAATGAATGGTCTAAGATAGGAGAAGGTACTGAATCTTGGTTCAGTGAATGGAGTAAAAGGAAAAATGATGAGTTTGAATACATGCTAGTGTCTGGAACTTCAGAGTGTTATTGCAAGATTTTTCCTGTTTCTTCTTGAATTTATACAAAAAGCTATCATTCCTTGAGATTAAGAGAGAACAGATTTGAATAGTTTTCATAAGAGTGATAAATATTTAAATATACAAAGTATACAATGAGAAAACTGATTGAAACCAGCAAAAGTCTCTAACTCAGCACTAAAATTTAGGATATGACAATCCACACAGATAAAACTTTTCCCCTCTACTTTATCCTCTCACTTCTTTACATCTTACTCCATCAGTATTCCTCCCCTGTGTTCTGCATCTCTAGTTTGCCTTCTTCACTGGGTTTCTACTTTTCTTGCTTCTTTCTTCTATCACTTTCCTGTCTTTTTACATTAATCTATTATTTTTTTTTTTTGGTTTGGTTTTGCTTTCTTCCAGGGCTAGAGATAGATCTGAGAGTTTGTACAAGCTGTGCAAGTACTTTATCACTGAAATATATCTTAAGGCATACTTCAATAATTTTTAATTGACAGATAACTTTATATATATATATATATATATATATATATATATATATATATATATATTTTTTTTTTTTTTTTTGTCTTTTTGAGACAGGGTCTCACTATGCAGTTCAGGCTGGCCTTAAGCTCACTTTGTAGCTCAGGCTGGTCTTGAACTCACAACAATCCTCCTGCCTCAGCCTCCTGAGTGCTGGGATTACAGGCATGCGCCACCATGCCCGGCTTATATATTTTATTGTGTATAGAATATTGCTTTAAATTTTACATATGTTGTGAAATCATTAAATCCTTCTAACATATATATCAATATATAAATGAATCTAATTAACATAACTCAATTTTGTGGTGACTTCATATAAAATCAACTCATATCATTGTGGTCTACTCACAATAGATTTCTAGAAATAAGTATTCCCATCTGTAATTACATATCCTTTGATCTTCTGTTTCTCTCACAATTTCCTCTGTAGCCATTCCTAGTTGGTTTATCAGTTATTTTCTGTCCCATCTTAATTCATCTTGTATCCCAATAACTACTCCCTTTCTGAAGCACTGATACTCAAAAACTATAGAAGATACTTAACATTGAATAAAGGATTTGGCCAACTCAGCCATACAGCCCATTACCACCTTCATCTCTTGCCTTATATCTTCCATCATACTGCTTTGCTTTTACCATATTGTCATTTGCCCAAACCATACTATTCAAAAACATCACTTGTCAGACTCTAAACAATTGTAATCTCATTTGTACAGCAATTACAGATGCTAAAACATCGGCAATAACCACCACAATGCCAACCTTTCCACTGACTCAGAGCTCTTAATTTAATGTTCTTCATAATAATTTATCTCCTCTTCCTAGATGTCAACTTTAGGAATTAAGAAACACTGACATACTGCTACTATTACCTCATGCGAATGGAAGACATTTAACACTTCTTAATGACTTTAATGTATATGTGTAACCTAAAAATCAATCTCATAGAAAATGATGGCTACAAGAGGTTGAATATAGTAGGAAAGAAAGAAAATAGAAAAAGCTGCTTAATGTACATTAAATTATAATTAGGAGCAAAGCATTCTGTTGCATTATTATACAATAGGGAAAACTGAGATAATGATATTACACTATATATTTCAAAATGGTAGAAAAATGAACAAGTGGTAAGCTTGAGATACACATGATTACCCTGATTTTAACATTGTACAGTTCAAAATGGATGGAAACACATCATAGTATTCCATAAATATGAACAATCCAGTTTATACAAGTTTAAAATGAAATGAATAAAAGATATTAAAAACACTATTAAAAGTCATTCTATTTATAGATGTTAGTCTTAGACAACAATCACCTATACAACAACACTTATACAGAAATCTTGACAGATATAACTTACCGTCTTTTAGGACAATATTTTGCTTATTGTGATATGCTGCCAAATATGGATAAACAGTAAGAATGCAGTTTTCTGCTGTTGCAATAACTGGGAGGAAAAAGCTAAAAGCAAAAATATGCATTTGAATACAGTAAAAATTTCAGACAATAAATACAATATTTTAAGTACCCCAAGTGACTGAAATGATCTTATATGATAATTCTATATGATTTGGTTTTGTTAAGCACCTATATTATATCTATTTATAGGTTTTAATATATTTATTTTTAAAGTTTTAAATAGAGATAATAAAATTCACTGTCAAAAGTGTCATAGAATATAAATTGTAAATTCTTAGACTCACAACCAAAGATTTAAAAAAATTCTTATTTATGTGGCCTAAAACTTACCTTATTTATACTAATTTTTTAAATGTATTTACTACAGGGTCTCATTACACAGATTGGACTCATAATGATCTTCCTCTTTTCAGCCTCCCTTGTGCTGGGATTACAAGTGCATGCTACCATGCCCAGTCTCATTGGCTGACTCAGTGGGCAACAGGGGCAGGGCTGGCACTACACAACAGGTATGGAACCCTGGTCCCTGCATATGTGTAAGCAGGCACTTTAATCCACTGAGCCATCTGTCCAGCCCTATACCAATAATTTTATTAAGTAATATTTTACCCAAAGATGCCATCAACTTTCCATTATGAAAACAAAATTGTAAGTTTTTTTTTTTTTTTAAACAGAGATTACAGGAGGTAAGAAGAAAGGAAAGGGAGTAAGTTTTTATTCACTTTGTTTCTCCTAAATAATTTCATTGGTACACTTTTCAAGTACATAGTGACAACATTCACCGTAGAAAATTTGTATCTGAACATAATGTATCTTGATATTTTTCTCCATTCTCCTCCCTTCATTTCAATTCTTCTTCCCCTTATTACATTAAAGAGCTTTGATTCCATTTTTCTTCATACTGTTTTTTCTTTCTTTCTCCTTTCTTCCCTTTCCACTTCCTCTCCCTTGTTCCAATTTAAACATTTTCTTCCTAATCTTAATATCTAGCATATATTCTGGTCCTTATTTGCTCTCTTGATTTTTCACACAAGAGAAACACCTAGATATTTAAATGTGCACCTGGTTCATTTCACTTAAAACATATGGTTTCTGTGTACATCCATTTACCTAGAAATGTCTGAAGGTAGTCCTTCTTTACATCCATGTAGTACTCGAGTGTATGTGCATACTACATTTTCTTTAACCTGTCAGCTTTTAATGAACATCTGAGCTGTTTGCAAAACTTAACTTATAAGTTATTCTGCTGTAGACAAACCATCACTGTGGTATGGTGCTTTAAAACAAGCTTTTATTGTTATGTTTTTCCTTTTCTTATACTAGTTTGCTAAAGATTGTAACATTGATTTCAGAAGTTCTTTTTTTTTGCAGTACCAGAATTTGAACTCAGAACCTTGTGCTTGCCATGCGGGCAGTTATTCCACTGAGCTATCTCCCTGGCCCTGATTTTAGAAGTTCTTTAGAGTAAAGCTAAATGAATGAGTAAAAAGTCTCTAAAACTTGTGAATAATGTGTACATATTATGTAACCATGTTTTTGTTAAGAAATACATAATAGATACATTATACACATTATACAATGTAGAAATATAGACATTCTATTCATTGAGATAATTAAAATATATTAAAACAAAAATCAGCTAGAAGTTGATAATACTATGTATCTTAAGAAATTATTTCTTGAGGCTGGGGGCATGGCT
Source organism: Ctenomys sociabilis (assembly GCA_004027165.1). Taxonomy (NCBI): domain Eukaryota; kingdom Metazoa; phylum Chordata; class Mammalia; order Rodentia; family Ctenomyidae; genus Ctenomys; species Ctenomys sociabilis. The sequence goes on along the minus strand of PVKA01027840.1, from coordinate 6,314 downwards.
CAGTGGAATAAGTGCTTCCCTGGCAAGCGCAAGGACCTGAGTTCAATCCCCAGTTCCACAAAAAAAAAAAAAAAAAGTCTTGAAAAATAGAAAAATATTTGATAGTTCACTAAGAAACAATGGTAATGTTTATGTACTCTCTATGTCAAGACATATAAACATAAACTATTAGGGGTAAATTAATTTATATTTTTAAAAATATTACAATGAAAGTAATATGAAACTCTGAGTTTCTATTCCATTCTGGGTTTCAAATGGCAACCTGAATCACATACATGAACGATGTAAAATGGTTCAACTAGTCAAAAATCAGGAGACACATTCTTGACAGCATTAAGGTTGATGGTATAATGTGGCTTTGCTGAAATTTATAATAATGGGTTTACACTATTTGTAACAATGTTCCCTGCTATCAGTGATACTGAATTTAATTATTTTCTTGTGGTAGTGTCCATTAGATATCCGATGTCTTCATTATTTTCATATCAGAATTTCAAAAATACAACAAAAATGTAACTTAGATAACACAAATTCTGCCCCCTGTGTCTTTCAGTGATGGAGATTTAATACAACTTTTTCACATTGAGCAACATCCCTGACTTTTTACGTAAGTTGCCCAGGCTTAGCTCAAGATTGCAATCCTCCTGCCTCAGTCCTCCAGGGTGGGAGGTTTACATAAGTGTGCCACTGTAAAATCCATTTAAGATGTCTAATGAAGTTCTGTTTTTAAAACATATTCACAGAATTACAAAATTTAATCACTGCTATTTAATTTTAGTATATTGTCATCATCTTTAAATCAAAACTGTTAGCCAGGTGTAGTGGCGCAGGCCTGTAATCCCAGCACTCAGGAGGCTGAGGCAGGAGGATTGTTGTGAGTTCGAGACCAGCCTGAGCTACAAAGTGAGCTTAAGGCCAGCCTGAACTGCATAGTGAGACTCTGTCTCAAAAAGACAAAAATAAATAAATAAATAAATAAAAAATCAAAACTGTTAACCATTAAAAGTTACCCTTTCCCAAGCCAAGAGAAACTACTAACATACTTTGTCTCTATGAATTTGCTTACTTTAGAAATGGCCATATTAGAAACTTTTTTTGCACCCCAAGGACAGGACTGGCAAGGCACTCTGGGGATCAAGTCCCGACCTCTGCACTCTGCCTAAGCAGGTGCTTTAGTTCGCTGAGCTATCAGGCTGGCATCTTATTAGAAATTTTTTTAAAAATCATTGTATGACAATTTTAGACCGTGTGGACTTTGATCTTCACAGTGATATCATATTTTGACACTGAATGCAGGCTGACTATATATAACATGTGTATGATGTGAAAAGTCTCATTATTCACCTTCCTGAATATCTGCTGGGAACAATTAATACTCTGATCACTTAGTTATAATTATCCCTCTATCCTTAAAGACAAAAGTCTTATGACCTATTTTTTTAGGGATAATGTGTTGAAAAAACTTCAACACATTATATCTAAAAATAAATGAGCACTTAGTTATAATGTTTTTATCTTTCTAATATCATATATCACACAGTGATGACATTTATAAACATATCAAGTATCATGAGAAATATTATCACTTGCATGTATCATATTTACTAACTTCTACTCCTACCTATACTGTTTACAGGCAGATGTTTCACTGCAAACACAGTTCTATAAACTACGGTTTTAATTCCCACACACGAAAGCAAAGCAAGTAAGGGAAAGCTTCCACATTTATGGAAATATGTCATTCTAGTCTTAACACAGTTGTTCACTCAAACTCTTACTTCAATAAAGATAGAAAAGAATACGTGATTTTAAAACTAAAACTGGCTATAAATGAATAATTTAAAAGGTTACTGCTAATAATGTTTGTGATTAAATGATACATACATTTCTATTTCATAGGTATGAAAAACATTGCTTGAATTGCTATGAACATACATTCATTTTAGTTATTTAAATTCTTGATTTTCTACACATAAACCAAATATTGAAATGAAATACTGTATTCTGTCTTTAAGTGGAAAAACCCCAGTTCTAAACTCAAAGTTTAACTAATCTAGACTCAACCTCCTAGAGGTTCAAAACCTTATTTATACTCTAGTGAATTCCTCACAGGTGACTGGACTAGTTTTGCAGTACAAAACACCACTGTGCTTCTAATTAATGACACAAAGCTGTCTTCTTGAAAGACACAAAATCTCTGCTGCACTATCTGGCAGAAACTGATTAGAAGAAAGAAACTCCACAAATTTCTTGCAGCTGCTACCTTCTATAGAATTTCAATTCTAATTTTCTTTTTTTTTTTTTTTTTTTTTTTTTTTTTTTTTTTTTTTTTTTTTTTTTTTTTTTTTTTTTTTTGTGGAACTAGGGATTGAACTCAGGCTCCTGTGGTTGCCAGGGAAACACTTATTCTACTGAGCCATCTTCCCGCCAGAATTTCAATTCTTGAGTTCAAAAAATAAATGATGTTTACTCAGACTGTCAGTTCCTGGGAGCCTCTAGTGGCCTATCTGTGAAAGCATTTAAATTTATTCATTGTAGTCTGCCTCCTACTTTTGCCTCTGCACTCCAATAGTCAATGCCTTTCTGATAAAAACCTGGCAATCTCACCTTATGCCAACGCCTAACTTTCCAGGTGCCACATGCTATTCTTGACCTCCTGAATAACTGAGGACCATTTAATCCTTCCATGAACATGTTTACCAAGCTGGCTCCACCAGACCAGGACTGCCTAGCACTGACTGAAGAACTGTTCTTGAGCCAATCAAATGTAAAAATGAACTCCCTGACAGATGCTGAGTATACCTTGTTTATGGATGGAAGTATCTCTGCTAGCAGTGGAGTCCAATAAAGTTAGGCTGAGTGCTCAGCTGCGCCTACTCGGGCTTGCCTACCCAAGCTGACATTTGCTACCTGAGCTGACAGGGCAACAAAAGTTTGTATGGTCCTTCTATGAAAAATCATACCTAGATATGGCCTAACTTTGACCATTGGAATTGATAACAGACCTGCATTTGTAGCAGAGGTAACTCAAAAACAGGATTAAATTAAAAAACTACATAGAGCACACAGGCTAAAAACCTCTAAAAATATTTTTTAAAAAAGCTTGTCACCAGACCCTTAAAAATATTGCTCAGTGACCAGCTTTACCTATAGACAGCTCATGTTTATAACCCAGGTGCGTATTAATACCTCTACAAGTTTCAGAAATCCAGCCTTAGTTCCATCACACCAGAGTTAAGAATCCGACTAGAAAATTGCTGGATTGTTTACCAGGACAGCTCCTCTGGGCCTCACTCTAAAGAGACAATACACACAAAGCCCTGCTCTGGTCACGCCAGGTGCTGACCAGTCTATACTTACTGCCCTCCAGTTTTGCATTTTTTTCAAGCTGCCTACCACATTCCTTGCTTCCTCACTCCACTGTTGTTATTTTTGTGTTAAACTTTATGGATGTTTCCTCCAAGAGAATACAATACTCAACCAAACAGTTGACCAAGATTTGATTATCACCCAGGGTACATTGGGCACTCTCCTAGGTCAGATTAAATCTGTCACTACTTTGCCAGAATAATAGTAAATTATGGCCACTAAAGTGGATATAGATCTTTTCCTAAAAGTAAGTTAGGGAGAAACTGTAACAAGGGAAACAAATTACAAATTTCCAGGTAGGAAAACTTGTATTCTTGGAGAACTTGGCTAGGAAGCCGTCTTAGGACCACTGACAACCTTATTGTACTGCTTCTAGTTTGGCATTATATAATTAATTGGTTTATGCTGTTCATCTCAAAAAATCTCAACAAAGATTTGCAAGGGAACTAAAAGGGATGGGAGATATAACAGAAAATGCCTCCCCCATAGCCAGTCTGATAGTGGCCCAAGTAATGCTTCTATTACTTATCTCTCAAAAAAATCCCCAGTCACAGTCATATACAGCTGGTCATTATGATGCATATTATAAGACACAATCAATAACAGCCAAATACTCTGCTTCTGGCCTTGCTGCTTGCTTGTCCCATATAAGCTCGAACCTACCAGGGATTGGGGTTTGATATTTTAGAAATGATCCTGGTCAGCACCAGTTGACATAAAATAAATCTGCCTCTAAATCCTATCTTTTTAGTATTTCTGTTTTCTTTTTATGCAGCATAATTTTTGTTATTTCTTTCTTTATCTGTGTACTTACATTTTCTATGATTTCACTGAGTACCCCCTTGATTTGTGTTCTAATTGCCTTGGTTACCTTTTAAATAATTTATGCATCTTACTTTTGCTATTCTATCCCTTCCTGCTCCCTGAACTGGCTTTACTGAAGTTCAGAATTTGGACAGACATTTTATTTGCCCTGTGTTTTCCTGTTTCTGTTGGGGTTTTGATGTTTATTTGTTGTTTAGGTAATGCAAAAACGTTGATGGTTCAGAGATATCTTTAGTCACTTTTCAGTGTTATACTTTGGGCATGATTAACTACTGTCTTTTGCCTCGAGATCCTAAAATCTGACCATGTTTTTATAGTTTGGAAAGGGACAATGCAGTGTAATTAGCTCCTTAGCCAATTTCTCCATAAATGTTGTCTAATGTTGTTACAAATGTAATCTGAATGCTGGCTTACAGAGAAATAACAATTTTAGTGATACCTCTATTGTTGAACTCAATTCATTCCAAATACATATTAAAACCAAAGACTTTGATAACTGCACATTTTTTCCCATAAAACACAATGGAAAACCAAATAATTGGTTTTCAGGGGAAAATAATTCATATTTTTCTAAGATTTTAAACAAATTTTACAATTATTTCTTTCTTTAACTCTATTGTGGCCCCAACAGTTTTACTGCTAGTATCACTACCTTTCTTTTGAACCATGGTTATGCTGCTTTACGCAAATAAAATCCAAAGAAGCACAATGAAGAATGTTTTAATGGAATAACATAGCATCATATGTTATCTGGGGGAGAGTGGCATTTAGACTAAAGCATAACCCCTTTTGTTTCCACAGTGATACATGATATTTAAGTAATTCTCAGCCAATTCAGGACTTTTCAGTTTAACTGTGGAATAAAGTTACACACACTGAACAGAAATGTTTTTAAACTTTGCTGTTTAAGTAGTGGACACTTTGAGCTTAGAGCCGTTAAACAACTCAAGATCACACTTTAAGAGACATTGGTAATTTCTGGGGCTAGGGATATGGCTCAGTGGAATAAGCACTTCCCTGGCAAGTACAAGGGCCTGAGTTCAATCCCTTTTTTCTTTTTTGGTTCTGCACCAAAAAAGAAAAAAGAGAGAGAGGCATTGGTAATTTCAAGCAAATCAGTCACAATAGTATTATCGAAGTTAAACTGGGTATCAACATAACATAAGAACTAATCAGCTGCAATCCTTAACACTAGAAATGAAATCCAAACATGTAGTGTAAACATTAAGATAATCTAGATACTGATTTAAAACAGGGAGATGGTGAGATAGCTCCACAGTGTAAGCACCTGTCTGCCAAGTACAAGGACCAGAGTTCTACCCCTGGTACGATATGTCCTGCCAGCCCCAAAACTCTAAGCGTGCCATGCCAGCCACTGACACCAAGCATGGTGGTGCATGTCTGTAAGCCCAGTGATGGGGAGGCTGGTACAGGAGGATCACTATCAGTCCAACCTATGTAGCAAGATGGTGTATCAAATAAATAAGGGATTTAAAAGACTTTAAAAAAATAAAACTAATAAGTAATGAATACAATGGCCATGTCTGTTGATCATAGAAAGATGCAACCGTATTTATATAGTGTTAACTGTGAAAATATTAGCAAAGCTTCATGGTTATATGACTATATTGTTGTTTAGAAGGAGAGAATGCAGGAGGGAGAATTTGATACTTTAAACTGCATGATATGAAAAGAAGGATAAATAAGCAGTAAAAATAATCTTACTAGGAAATAGAATAATCTTTATAGAAATAGGTAAAGCTAAGAGAAAAATTGGCAAGAAATAAAATCTACAACACAAGTCAATATAAGAAAAAATGGAGAACAAATAAAAAGAAGCAAAAGAGCAAGTGCACAAGTCTTTTTAAAAGAAACATGGTTCACTTACACAAAACTGGTCAGTTTGAGAGATTGTCAATGCCTTTTTTTTTCCATTTATTTTTATTTTATTAAAATACAAATGTCAATCAGACAGTTTCAAGACACCTTAACCATACAGAGTCGATGAATTAATACATTGCAAACTGTTTTCATAACGTTTTGGTACTGTACAAGGTGCATACATGAAATTATATTTGCAGGTTTTTTTATAGCTGAATTATATCAAAGATTCAATAATT